>JBBYHM010023053.1:0-10431 GCA_038381775.1 Adansonia rubrostipa
CCTCTTATGTAAACAAAATCATCTAACATTATGGGTCTAACCATCAGGAATCAAAGCAAAGCTGTCAACTCCAGAGTCTGACAACTTTCTGAACATCAGGCACAATGCACAAGTATATAAATCCTTGCCCGCAGCTTAATTCTCATAAATGCAAGGGTCGCAATTCTACTTTCATAACTAGAAAATAAATTTTTAACTTTTCTTGACTTGTGGACTTTATGACATCAAGAATGCCTTTCATGTGAGAGTACCCAAGAAGTAATCCAATGTTATTATTGACCAAATATGGAAATTAACTTCACATAGATTGAGCTTTAAAAGAATCAATACTGTTTTGAATTCACGCTAGAAGAATTATCACTAGTGCCATATTTCCACATTATATAAACCTTTGTTGAATGGAAGCCCAAGGGTTAAGAACTACTTCAAAGTCAAGCCCACATGGCAGTTATTTATCTTCCGATTGTAACATTCTTCAGAATTAAATCTATATAACCATTAGGGCAGAAAAAATGTAAAACATAATGCTATAAAACCATTAAAGATTAGTTAAATGATAATGTTGATAATTAAAAGAGAATAAGAAACAGCTTATGAATCACAGAATGTTAATCCTCGAAGTCTCATTGTAGTCACCTCATCCAATACGTATTTGCAGTCACTAAGGAATGCACGAGACTCTTTTAATGGTCGAAAGATATTGTGAATAACAATTCTCTCAGCTGTGTCCTCTTCTAAAAGTAGCCGATGGTTCTTTTGCATCAAGAGAGAATTATCTGGTCATCTAAAAACATCGGAATTCACGAAGCAAGTAATGAACAGCACTAATTTCCCAAAAAGCATAGGCATTTCATGAGTAGCTTCCATGTGTTTAAGCCCATTACTCATCAAGTTCAGGACCAAAACAATGGCTAATATTATTTTTGTTTGCTTTAGATATATAAGGAAGAATATGAGGATGGTGAATGACCTAAAGACAGAACAAAGGAGCAAAGCTGAAACTGGATTGAAAATGACAAAGCAAGAACAACTATAGATGGGCATTATCTCATATAATTATATCTATTATCATTATAGGAATGGAGAAGAAAGTCATTCAAAACCACATCTGTAGGTGTAAGAAGTATCTTGTTAAACCCTAGCATCTAGCCATTCTAACCTGTTGCCAATCACGCATTTCAGTTTTACAAAGCCACTAGCATATCATGTAAGGCAAATAAAGAAATTATGAAGATAGCTAGTTTATGTATCTACTTCATGCATGGAAAGGTTATCTTGCCCGGGTAAAGTTCTTTTGCCCATGTGGAAATCATCGTTATTTGGCATTTGTACTCCTTTGCAAGATTGTCAAGCTTCCGTTATAAGAAAGTTCTCAAAGCATCATGTAACCAAAACACATTAATTTGTCAATGAATGTCTAACCCCAGTGCTTAGAGCTTATATATATATAATGGAGAAATATCACCCTGCACATCATATTCACACTCAATACCTTGAATCTATGAACGTTCTAGTTTAGTTTTGTCTTGTTTTGTTTATGCATAGGCATATTGATTGAAGACAATTTGTTAATTCCGCAATCAAAACATAAACTGCTATCATTGTTAAAAAAAAATCACTCAACTTAGGATATGACAAAACCCAAAAGAAATGGTATGACGAGGAAATGAGGAAATGGGGTCATCCAGATTTTTCATGGCTACCCAACACTTCAATCTTTGAATTGAGGGATTCATTCATAGCCAAAGACTTATCTGATCTTTTCAATTGTTTGAATTTTTATTCTTGGATAATTCACAAATTTTTCTGGGACAGTACAACGGACCTCATAAAAAACTTAAAGCAGCTGACAAACAATGGCTAAGGGGAAAAAGAGAACAGGTATTACTGGAATAAAATCAATAATTGAACTTGGAAAACATTGGCTTCAGGCAATTTGGTAAACAAAAACTACTCAAAAGAAGAGAAAAACCAATACAACTACGGAACAAATTAAAGATACGGTAATTGCCCGTTCATCGACAGTGATAAACTTCAAAGTGATATCCTCAAATGACAATATGCAGTTAATCTGCAAAATACCCATGTTACTATAAAAAAAAAAAAAAGAATTCATTTCCATGTACCATAGAGAATTCACACACATAGATCTTACCCTATGAGGATGTACAACATTAACAGAGAATTAATGCTTTCAGGTAATAAATAAAATACATGAATAAAACAAAATAAAGAAAGATGTAATTCATTTTTGCATAGTAAGATGCTGCCCTGAGGAAGTCCCTGGAGGTGAATGCAGCGTCTGCCTGCAAAAAACAACATGCGTTCATAGACAATTAAGATGATAACAAGATTCTCGATATACAAATTTGCAGCTTAGATTTAAGCTGTGTTATGAAGCTACACTAGATGTCTATAAATAGCCATTACTTGATGGATAAGATGTAAGCTAGACAGGACCAGAACTAAATATACTAGGTCTCTCAGGAGTGGGTCATAAGAATCAGCTAAAGCTGCAGCATACTCTTTCATATCTAGATAAGCCTTCCAAATATCTCATCCTTCATCATTCAAAGAAACCTACAAGATTTTTTCAATCCAGAAGCCATAGAATATTAGCCTTGTATATTCTGGACAAAAACAAAAGGTGAAGTCAATTGTACAAACCTGAAAGATAGAGTTCAGTCATAAGCATGGAACAAACTTGCAGTTGCAACACCACATAGTCCAATAATTCCTCTTTAACTAGAGTCTGATGTCTGATCAAACAGAAGTTCCTCTATGATTTGTTCACTGATTCTGTTTACAACCTATGTAGCATTTAAAGAACACACATCACATGACTGTAAAGCTAAAAGAACAGGGCCAAAGAAAATTAAAGAATCTGACATAAACACTGACAAACCCAAGATCTTTCAAAACATAAAATAGGGGGCCCATAGAACTCAAAGTGTCTCATACTCATTAGAAAACCCATTACCAGGATAGATTTAACTGAATTCAGAAAACTGCCAGTGGAAACCATCGGCGGTAAAAATATTACATTAGTGTTTAACACAACACACCTTAATCCTATTCCCAAAAGAAACAAGAAAGGAAATTAAAACAATGCCATGGAGCTGGGTTTGACTACTTCCGCACCATTAGACAACTTTGTTTAGTCAAGGACAGCGTTGTTCTCCACAAAGTTATCATCATCATTTGGAGAATTAGACCAAAATATCCACAAAAATTGACAATGAGCAAACATTCATAAAAAGTTCATCAAATAACAAGAAGTTCAAATGCATTACATGTGTAAGAGAAATAAAATGAAATACATCCTAAAATATACTCAAAAGCCTAGCAGCAACTGGAATTAAAAAAAATAAAGAATTTAAATTTGGGAGAAGGCATGAATAGAAAGTAACAAATGCAAGAATGGAAATAGATGGCCGACAAAAGAAGGAAAGTTACAGTTTAAATCTTTACCTATGCTGTGCTCCCAAATTTAGGCATAGGTTCAGAAAGCCATGCAAAATGACCAGCTCTTCTTTCCTTGACAAAAAAAAAAAAAATGCAATCCACTGAAAGGATACAATGGCAGCAGAAAAATCTCATATTCCGAAAGCACCATAACTTCATATATTAGTTTTCACTAAAAAGAGCAGACAGTAATTCTCAACCAATAGCCAAATATGATTTTCTTAATCAGAAAGAATAAGCTTAACGTGCTATTAAGATAAGTTCTACAAAGACAAAATCCTGTTCTCTTCTGAGTAATTAAAATAATAAAATAATATCATCATGGAAAGAAAAAACACTTGCGTGTTTGGTATTTCACGAGGAAGTTCCACGAAATGCACAGCACGATCCAAATAGCTGGCAAAAACGATCTAGCAGTGCAAAACTTAATTAAATAAATAAAAAGTAGGTTTCCAGGATATAATGGAGTAAGCTAGACAGAAGGTTATGCACACCAATGGAAAGTAAGAACAAATTCAGGAAAACGAGAAAAATTGCACACAGTAAGCGCTTAGATGAGAATCTTGTATCTACATTGCAAAAAAAAAAAAAAAAGGAGTCACATCTGAGTAACCGTTTAGGAAGAAACATACAGTAGATAAAAAGCCTCTAACAGCATGCTTTGTCGGGTAAAAACATGGTATTTCTTGAAGAAGAGAATTTGGCTCAACCAACTAATAAACAAAACAAAAGGGGCCTCCATCTATAAATAGAAGAACAAGCAGCCTAACAGCCAACTATAATAGGCAACATGTTAACATGCCCTTTGAAGCCTATCACTTTCAATTTCAAAACACCAAAACAGGGGAAATAGGCATTGGAGCTTAGGTTACCTCCGGTGAAAGAATAAAGTCTTGTGGGAGTAACAGCCATCACACAGTATCTAGTTCCATTGCTCAAAATTTCTATCCCTACAAAGCCACAATGACAGTACAAGAAGAAAGAAGTTATTTGAATGCCAATTTCCCTGGCTGTTTTATGAACCAACAAATTCCTTCACCATTATCAACAGATAAGAACCCATGTTAAGTAGCAAACAAACCACTAAATAAGCTTTCTTCTTGTTCTTCTTTTTAAATTTTTAGCAAAAGAAAGAGGATTTTCTAGTCGCTTTCACAAATTAATATCCAGTGGAAAATCTACATCAGTACAAAGGGTTGTCAAAAAGCAGAAGAGGTAATTTAAAGCCTATTCCCAAAAGAAAGATGAAAAAAAAAAGTACCTGCAAACACATGACAGTTTCCGGGAGTTCTGCTAATTCAAATAATATCTTTTATATACTCCTCATTCTTGTCCTTCTCATCTACAGCAATTTCATACAGTTGGCCATTGTCCGAACGGAGAATGACTTCCCTTGTTGAAGCTGCATCAGAAACAATTGAGTGAAAAATAGCATAACTAAATCCACATGCATAAGGCCTGGTCTTATCAAATAAGCAACAGCCTATAAATTAAATTACCTTCGATTATCCAGGCAACAGCATTGACAATTAGACCTTTCAATCTGCTCAATATACGTGGCTTGGTCCACTTTGCATGGGTGTAGAATGTATCAGCACCTCCACTGCCCATAACAGTGGCAATACAATGGCTGCCCCCAGGATCAACAAAACCTCTACGGCTCGATTGCTCCCCAGGTCGGCCCACAGAGGGATCAATATCTAAATTTCCAAATGGAGGAGCAAAATTACAACATGTTTCCACATCTATACTGATGATGATAAATCAGTTCTTAACCTCTCACCCGCCATAACTCAACTTGATACCTTAAATACGAATCTCAGTTACATACCTTATATCAAACGAATCTCCGCGGCCTTTCGCCCCATACCCTTCTAGAAGATCTACTGAGAACACTTTGTCTCCCTTGATCCATCTGTCACCTTCACCACCCTCTCTCTGCCGGTTGATTTCATCACGGAACTCCCCCCAACGACGGCAGTAATGATTCTAAAATTCAGACGAAGTAAATGATTCAGAAACAATTTGGTTTCAGGATTGCTGAAACGTAACAAAAATCTCTACTTGAAGAACAAAAATTGTTCAAATTAAAGAAAAGAAAATGAAAAATTTTATCCCAAAATGCAAATAGTTACGTCCTGAAGTGTTTAAATACGCTAATAAATAATTTGAAATTCAGACGAAGTAAATGATTCAGAAACAATTTGGTTTCAGGATTGCTGAAACGTAACAAAAATCTCTACTTGAAGAACAAAAATTGTTCAAATTAAAGAAAAGAAAATGAAAAATTTTATCCCAAAATGCAAATAGTTACGTCCTGAAGTGTTTAAATACGCTAATAAATACCGTCGAATCTTAAAAACCCCTTTCTTTCTTTCTTTTTTTAACCTTTAAATTAAATGGGAGCGTCTGTAGGAGCGTATATGATCTAACGGCTCAGATTTCACCAACACGCACTCTAACGTCTACTTTTCCCCAACGGTCATGTATCTCTCGCCCAAGAGAATAAATTCCCTTCAATGCATTTACATTTCCTTCGCTTTTACCAAATATCGTTCAAAGAAAAACCAAAAATATACTTTCTATTCTGCGTATTCCTTTTGACACTCAAATTTGTTGTTGATTTTTTTTTCTTTTTCGATTCAGAGTGTACAAAGATGAGTATCCTTCAATACCCAGATTCGTTTAATGTGCCAGAGCTTCAGGTTTGGAACAATGCGGCTTTTGACAATGGAGAGTCTGAAGATACAAACACCATCAAGGATTCTTGGTGCAATCTTGAATCTGGCTCGGTGAATCAGTCAGTAGAATCTGATGGCAGTAAAGAAAATAAGAGTCCCCTTTGGCTGAAATCCCCAGTTCCTTTCAAATCCACTTCGTCTGTTGTCAAGCCTCTTTCTTCCAAGAATGTTACTGGAAACTCCAGAGAGCAGGCGCTGAAGGGCGGCTTTGTTGAGCCATTTTCGGCTAAACTGAAGAGTGGAGTTTGCAAGGAAGAAGAGAAAAAGCGGGATGAGAAGAAGATTGATATAGAGATTGCAGAGATAGAGAAGGAGGTCGCTCGTTTGTCATCGAAACTTGAATCTCTTCGACTCGAAAAAGCTGAATACAATGCGAGAAGTATTGCGATGAGAGGAAGAATAGTGCCTGCGAAATTCATGGAGCAAAAACAGAGCATCGAGAATTCGGAGACGGCGAAAAAGATTGAAGATCCTCTGTTTTCGGGTGCTAAAGCAAAACTGAATCGAAGAGGGGTTAGTTTAGGTCCAGCGGAGATTTTCTCTGCAACGAAATCTAGGCAATTCATGAAGCAGGAAATTACAACTCCTATTCAATCAATACAGAGTCGCCGCAAATCCTGTTTCTTTAAGCTTCAAGATATTGATGAAGGCAAGGTTACAAGAGATAGAGGCAAGAGCTTGAGTCTTAGCCCCAAGTCACGTAAAACTGCTTCCAAGGTTGTAGTTCCTAAGCCAGCAGCGACCACCGTAGGGTCTAAAAGGGCTGTGAAGAAAGAAGAGGGCGTTCTTGCTACAATTCAGCCAAAAAGGCTCTTCAAAGATGGAGAAAAATCAGTAACAGCAAAGAAACCAATAAGACCTGGGAGGGTCGTGGGGAGCCGGTACAATCAGATTGCCAATCAAAGCAATGGGAATTTCACTGTGAACAATGCTCAAAAGCGGTCTTTACCAGAAAACGATAAGCAGGAGAGCAACAGGCATGACAAGAGGCGTGTTTCGAATGAACAGGTAATGGATTCCAGCAAGAATCAAAAGAGTGAGAGCAGAGTAAAGAAGAAGTGGGAAATTCCCAGTGAAGTGATCATTCTAAAGGGTGCAACGCATGAAGAATCTCCGCAATCAGTTGATAAGATCAATGATGTGCTACCGAAGATCAGAACCGTCAGATTTTGGGCTGAAAGTCCTCGGGATTCAGGTCCAGCAAAAAGAGTGGCTGAATTAATGGGAAGGAAATCATACTTTTGCATGGAAGAAGAAACAGAGGACTCTGTTTGTCAGGCTCTGAGTTTTTCAGAGGGATATGGAAAGGAAGAGTGATCGATTCATTTCTTTATTTTTCTTCTTTAAATTTTTTCAGCTGTAGAGTTTGGGGTTTGAAGTTGTGAACCATAACTATTGTTATGGGCTAAGAATCCATATTTGCGTTGGCTTAATTCATATATAAATATGTGACTGATTAAGCTTTTACTTTCTCTACCATGTCAAAAATAAGATAAGCTTTTCTCTTGCTTTTGGGTGCAAAAAATGCCTTCCTTGCATATAGATAAAATGGCTTTTTCCTGTGTTACAGGCCCCAAATTCATGCTATTGTAAGCATGAATCATAGCGTTTTGTCTTCTCAAGGACCTGCAGATTTTACTTCTTCCTTGCTGTTTTCTATCGATTCAAGTTCTATTCACAGAACTATTAAGTGAGTCAAGACTAATTGGCAGTATATACAAAAAGACAATTGCGATTGCTAAACAAAATTCGAATAACGGATTTGGATATACGATACTACTTAAATATTACAGTAGATTTAGATATAGGATATATCCAAAGTTCCTCCTATATTAATTCATTACAAATTATAAATTTAATATCTAAATCTGAATTTACAATATCCAAATTCTGGATATCTATATCAAATAGTTTCAAATATGTAATTTATTTAGTATTTACTATCCATTTTCATCCTAATCTTAAATGCTAATGCTTGCCGCTCTCTATTTCACCGGTCTTTTGGATAAGTTATATGATTTTCGGTAAAGAACAAATTTTTATGATTACATAAAACTGAGAATAGAGAAGTTAGTCAAGTTACTGAACAAAACAACATCCATTTTGAAATTTTATTATAGTTTCTGAAAGTTTCTGATCTTGATCAATCAAGTAGCCATAACTATAGTTTGAATAGGAACATTTTCATATTTTTTGTGACATGGAGCCAAAATGGTCTAATGTTTGAAAAGGGAGCTGAAAAGTTACTGCAAATTAACAGAAGTTTGGAGAAGACAGGGAATTGATGGTGTTTGCAGCTGGTTATGCTCCAGTCAGAAAATATTACAAGAATCTTTGTTAAGAAATTAAGGAACATGCATGCCCTTTGTCTTCTGATACCGTCCACTGATGATTATGTTCTGGCCGCCACCGCCACGTTGAAATGACATATAGCGGTGTTGGATATGATGTGCTAGAACTTGGAGCTTTCAGAAGTTTTGGGGCATGCTAACATTATTATGAACCTGCTATGATATGATTGTACCCAACATTTGCAAATCTTGTTTGTTAGAAACTTTGCTTAATATTTTAATACCCAAGATGAAATATGAATCCTTTTTACATTTCAATTCACGATTTAATTAAAAAACTAAGAAGATCAAGGGTGAACGTATCTACTCTTTAGTAATATCACATAACTTAATGGAAATGTTTAATATTTTATTCAATTTCTTTTAGTTTATTTTCCAATTAATAAGGTTTTTATAAATTTTGGTTATACATTTTTTCCTAGAAGTTAAAAAAATAAATAAAGAGTAAAAAAATAAAAAATAAAAAATTATGTACGAAATTTTTAGATACCTAATAAAAGTTATGACATATCTTTTTAAGAAATATTTAAAAACTAAAAATAATAATATAATAAAATATACATATATCAATTCTATAATAGCCTTTTGAATTTTACAGATTATGCCCAAAGAGAAAATGAAAGAGATTATTCCCTACATGGCCCTTCTCTGAAGCTGTCAATGGTTGGATGAAATTAGTTTTAAAGAAAAAAAAATTACTTGTTTAAAGCCTGACTCATCGAGCTTTTAAAATTTTTTTATTTTTATATTTTATATTTTTTAAATAAATTTTATAATTAAAATTAAATAAAAATTTTTTTAATTAAAAATTTAAAAAATTTTATCTAAAATCTGATTCGAATCAAGCTAGTCTTACTGACCAGCCCAGCTCTTTAAAAAAGGAAAAAAGTCTACGCCATCTCTTTCTTTGAAAACAAGCCCTTGAGATGTCGTACTTCGTCGATTGCAAAGATGTTTCATTAATGGGAGGCTGGTGAGTGGTGACGGTTCTAAGTTCCAAGTTCCGAGTTCTAAACCCAATATTCTCTCTGTTACATTTAGGTCTAGAAAAAGAAGAGATATTCTAAATTGCTATTAAAGATCTTCAGAAATAAGGTAACTTGATATTGAATATTGTGGCACTAGCATTCCTCTTTATATTAAAGCTTGGCCAAAATGCAGAGCACATTACACATGTCCGCGGGCGTGAGTTAAGACCGAAGACATTGTGCGACTGCAAGCTTAGTAGCTTACTGCAAGGCGAAAATTGTTCTTGCGTAACGATCCATTTATAAACATGAGGTTTATTTATTTATTTATTTACATATTTGAGGCTATTTTGTTGGAAATACCGAAACTATATGCCTTCACACTGAGACGAGCTTCCTTGTTCCCATTTGTGGTAAAAATATCTGTATACATGTGCGGGTTTATTACAACAAAAACAAAGTGATACCACATTAGTCATTAGAAAACAGACAAAATTTTGCTATCTTTACAAACAATGTTTGAAATAGATTCTTTGCCGTCATATTATCATCCAACTTAACAGCAAAATGGATTCAAATGGCCAAAATTGCGCCTAATAATGGCATTTGGGAGCTGACTCTGTGGCTACACCTTCCATCGGCTCCTTCACTTCAAAAAGCTTCTTTGAATGGTGAAAGCTAGCTAGAACTAGATAAGAAGCCATAGTCAGGATCCTAAGCCATCTCTCCCTCACAAGGCAAACCGCCATTACAGCTGCAACAGGATTTGCCGATGTAACATCTTCAGACTTTTAAGTTAAGGGTACAGGAAAATCCAAAGTTCCTTGGTCTTGATTCAAATCCAACTGCTACCAGGTGCTACCTTCACTCCTCTTTCCTTCATTTCCATTCTCATTCTCTGAGCTT
>JBBYHM010023064.1:0-10428 GCA_038381775.1 Adansonia rubrostipa
ATTAAAATAAGTGTATATATATAAGAAATAATTAAAAATTATAAAAATATATTTAGAAAATTATATTTATATTAAATTATAAAATTATATTTGTGTTAAATAATAATTAAAAATTAATAAATTATATTTATGTTCAAAATAAATTACTTTTAAAAATATATTAGTAAATTTTTAACATGACCAAATCAACATTACGCCTTACTAGTTATATAATAGTTAATAATATTTTTAATCCTTAAAAGAAATTAAATGTTACCAAAGTTTTAAACTTTAATTGGTTTTAATTTTCTACTCCTTTTTTGTAAAAAAAAATTATTACATTTTGACTTTTGTCGGTCAATTTTTTTTAATTTTGATCTCTTATTATTTTATATTTTTTATTGATATAATTTTGAAAAAAAAATGCTTTGAAAACTTTTTAAATGAAGTAGTTTTAAATATATGTTTTGTGAAATTTAATTAATTAAGATATTAAAAACAATAGAAATCAAAATTTAAAAAATTTGACCACAATTTAATTGGGATAGAAAGCATATTATTTATTTTAATATTTGATAATATGTAATTGATTCTTGACTTCAATTATGCTTGTTTTAGGTTCCTATTTGTTAAAAGATTATTCAATTTGAATGGTTTTATTGATTGAAAGCCGTATAATTTCGAAGTCCTATTGTTGACATCAAATGACAATCAGTACTATTAAGTATAACACTCTGATAATAATCTTCCGAGAACGAAAAGAAACCTGTTTATGAAATTATTCTTATTGATGTTTGTGTATATATTATGTGTTGTTAAGCCAAAGTTAGCAAGCCTAATTCAATAAAATATAATATAAGGTATGTGATCGTCATCTAGCTCTTTGGAAATGAAGTCAAGCTCCACTTGCTAAGGGAAGATCATTTGTATCTATAACAACCAAACTCCAATAAGCAGATGACATATGGCATATTTTAGTATTCTTGACTAAGTATAATGAGCCTAATAAGGGTTGAATTTAAGTATGCACACATATACTTTAACCTCTATAGTTCGACAACTTTTCTTTTAAACTTATTCATTCTCTAATCATACTTACAAATTTAAGTACCGAAATGTATTTTTGTAAGAAAACTTTAGTACCCTTTTACCTCTATATTTATCTCAAAAAAAGGGTAATATCATCGAATAGGTTAATTCGTAATTAAAAGAACTTCAGCGTCTGTCATTATACATATATATATATTTAATACATATTGCTATTTGAGATGACAAATTAGAGTTTTGCTAAGAAAATGCAAAAGAAGTTAAGAACTCGTAAATAAGTTGATACTATTACATCATAGTATGATTGGGAAGGTTTATAAGAGTGAGAGTTGAAATATATACATATATATTATATATATATATAACCTAAAAAGATTTCTGGTATTGTTGGGAAGTACGAAGGAGGGGATAAAAATACTATCTCTAATTAAAAGGACGTTTTAAACGAATCAAAGGCAGATAACGATGGAGGAGCTGAACAATACCAAGATTGATATAGGCCTTCTCACATGAAAAAAAAAAGACTGTGCGCAATATGCAATAATTTTTTTTTTGTATAGGCTAAAATTCAATGATTTTTTTGTTAAAATAAAAAATTCAATGATATTCTTGAATTAATGATATATTATTTTTGGGCAAAATCAGAATTTATTAGAAAACAAGGAGAATTACATCAGGCTGCTGGATGACAGCAAAGCCTTCACTTTATTCAAAAAGGCATAAATATAACTAATCATGCCCAACTGTTTGACAAAGGAAAACCTAAAAATTCTTTATTTTGCAACATAATTTCCAATTACATGTTCCTAAAAAAGGTTTAATTCCCCAACCTAGGTTTATTCGGATGATTTTTATTTTTTTCAATCAATGAAAAAATGGAGAGATACTTTGCTTATGCCTCAAGAAATTCTGTGGATCAATCTTCGTCTTCTCACGTACTAATCTATCAAAATTATTCATGAAATACTTACGACCCCATACGCTTGCTTGAGCCAAACTTGTGTACTTTCCTTCATTATTAGTTCCGATGTCAAGATCCCTGTAATTAATGGAGGCTTGCCTTGGAGATTTTGAAACAAAGGAGCCCATGTAACTGTAAACCCCCCTAATCCACCTTATATACCTTGCAGATCTTATATTTTCTTCTTCCTCCCAGCCGGCATTGTAAACGATTTTGTACAATGAAAATCTTCATTGTAAGCAATGTAGACAGGGCAACATTGTTTTAGTTCTTGAAAAATCATGATATGAGCATATTTTAAAAAAATTAACAAGTACCTGAAAAGCTTTTCCTATCAATATTGTAAGCACCAAAATCCGCATCGAAATAAGCATGTAAAGGAAATTATGATACTTTTAGCCTAAATTAGGAGAGTCTCTAAGATATTAAAATTTTTTTTTACAATAACTAAATATGACTTCCTAGGTGAAGATTGATATCTAGCACATAGAAATATACTAAACATTATATTAGGTTTACTTGCGATAAGATAGAGCAATAAACCAATCATAAACCTATAAAGTTTAGAGTCAATACATTTAACTTTTTTATCCTTTTCAAGCTTTGTTCAAGTACCCATAGGTGTCATGAAAGGCTTTTTCATCCATCTTGAACCTTTTGAGTAAATCCTTTGTATATTTTGCTTGATTGATGAAGATGTCATCTTTAGATTGCTTAACTTTAATCCCAAAAGAATGGTAATTCACTCATCATGCTTATCTCAACTTCACTTTGCATAAGCTAATAAGTCCCTTGACAAAGAGACTTATTATTTACACCAGGTATAATATCATTAACATAAATTTGAACTAATAAAATGTCTTTACCTTTAACTTCTATGAAAAGAGTTGTGTGACCTTTGCCTCTATTAAAACTTTTTTCAATTAAAAATTATGAAAGCTTTTCATTCTATGCTCTAGGAACTTACTTCAAACCATATAAAGTTTCTGAAAGTTTAAAGACATGATTAGGATAATGAGGATTTTCAAAATTGGAAGGTCGTTTAACGTAAACTTCCTCATTTATAAATGCATTTAAAGAGCACTTTTAACATCCATTTAAAATAATTTGAAATTTTTAAAAATGTAAATGCTAAAAGTATTCAACTAGCTTCTAATCTGGCTGTGGAAACATAAGTCTCATCATAATCAATTCCTTTTTTTTTTTACTATACGCCTTAGTTACTAATCTAGCTTTGTTTCTAACAATAGTTGCATGCTTATTAAGTTTATTTCTAAAAACCCATTTTGTACTTATGATAGGATAGTCACTAGGTTATTTTATTAAATTCCAAACTTCTCTGAAATTGATTTAACTTTTTTTACATGGTCATAGGCTAGTTATCTTCTAAGGCCTAATCAATATTCTTATGTTCAATTTGAGAAAGAAAAGCTACATATTTGCATGCATTTCTAAGAGATGATATCATTCTTCTACCTTGATTTGGATTATCGGGAATGTCACATTCTTTGACATAAGCCAACTCTCTAGGATGATTTCATTCTTTTCTAACTTAAGTTAGCTTAAGAAGTTTATCTTTCTTTGAAGGCTCTTATTCTAGAAGATCTTGTTCCTGCTTCTTATGTGATGCTTCAACTTGATTTTCTTGATATATATTTCTACATCAACATTATCAAGATATACCTTTCTCAATAGTGAATTAGCTTTATCAAATATAACATGAACATATTTTTCAGTAATTAAAGTTCCTTTATTAAATACTCTAAATGCCTTTGAATTCATTAAATAACCAAGGAAAATGCCTTCATCACTTTTTGCATCAAATTTACTAAGATTGTTCTTTTTATTATTTAATACAAAACATTCATATCCAAAAAAGTGAAAATAGCTAATGTTAGGCTTTCTTCTTTTACAAAGTTCATATGGAGTTTTCATTAAAATTGGCCTAACCATAACTCTATTAATGATATAACAACAAGTATTTATGACTTTTGCCTAAAAATATCTAGGTAAATTATTTTCATAAAGCATGGTCCTATCCATTTCTTCTAAGGTTTTATTTTTCTTCTAAAAAATTTTATTTTCTTAAGCAGTTCTAGAAGTTGAGAAATTATGACTAATAACATTTTCATTACGTAATTTGTTAAATCCAAGGTTTCCATATTCTTTTCCATGATCACTTCTTAAGCTTGAAATAGAAAATCCTTTTCCATTTTGAATGATTTTACAAAAAGTAATTAATTTTTTCTAAGGCTTCATCTTTAGAGCATAGAAAGAGAATCCAATTACACCTAGAGTAATCATCCACAATGACAAATTCATATTTTTTATGACTTAAGCTTAATGTCCTAATAGGATCGAAAATATCAAAATAAATTAATTTTAATACTCTAATAGCTGAAACAATATTAAAGGATTTGAATAAAGCTATTTTATGCTTTCTTTGAACACATGCATCACATACATTATCATTTTCAAATTTCATTTTTGGTAATCCAACAAGAAGGTCTTTTCTAGATGACTTAGAAATCATAATCATGCTAGCATGTCTTAATCTTCTATATCACAACCAAGCCATATCATCATGTGATACAAGACAAACATTTTAAGAAGATAAATTATCTAAATGCACAATATAAATATTTCCTCTTGGCAACTCATGGACTCAAAGATAACTTTCATGAATGTATCACACAATTGACTAATGCTAAGGATGTTATACTTGGGACCTTTGACAAAAAGAACATTTTCAATATTAGATGAGGAATTGTTACCAATGATTTCAATGCCTTCAATGTGTCTTTTTTAGTTGTAACCAAAAGTAACATTAATTGACTTTTATTTCTGATTATGTATCTTGAGCATCCACTATCAATGTACTAAGAATTCTTCTTTATTGAATTTGCCTTGAAGCAATGCTCTTGCTTTTACAAACACAAAGTCATATTTTGTTTATGGTACCCAAAATTTCTTAGGTCCTTCAGCATTAATGTTCACAATTCTTATGCCTTTTGGGATTCATTGTATTTTAATGATCGTATCTTGAGATATGCTAACTCCTTTAAGAATCCACACACTCCTAGTGAGTTTACCTGTATAAGTGATAATACCTCTATAAGTGATAACCTTCAAAGGACAAGAATGATATGTATTTTGTTTATATTCATGAACTTGTCACTCTTTGCAAACATGGTCATTTCTTCATTTTCCCCAACCTCTTCATCATCTTTTTTACTTTAAATAGTTGATTTGAAATCAACACTAGCTTATTTTAATTAATTAAAATAATTACCATAATAAAGGTTAAAGTTTTAAACTTTTCACAAAAATAATCAATTGTAACAATTTGATTGAGACATAGAGAGTATTATTTATGTTTAATATTTGATAAAACGTAATTGAATTCTTGACTTCAATTCTTTTAGAAAATGCATGTTCTAGGTTCCCATTTATTAAAGTAAACTATTCAATTTGAATGGTTTTATTGACCAAAAGCTGCATAACTTCAAAGTTTTATTGTTTTCATCAAATAGCCATCAGTATTATTAAATATAACACCTAATGATAATATTTTCAAAAAAGAAAAAAAAAAACATGTTTATGAATTACCGTTATGAATGTTTGTTTGTATATTATATATTGTTAAGCTTTAATTAGCTAGCAAGCTAGTTCAACAGCATATAAGATATGTGATCGTCACCTAACTCTTTGGAAGTAAAGTTGAGCTCCACTTATTGAGGGAAGATCGTCTGTAATATAAGAACCAAACTCTAGTAAGTAAACAACACACGGCATACTTTAAGATCCTCGACTACGTATAAATAGTCTAATGAAGGTTGATCCTAGGTGAAGAATTTGAAATTTTTGAGAGCATAATTTTTCTTTGAACTTCAATTGTATAAATACTACAAAAATAATAGCTACCGACATTTAGTGATAGTTTTGTCCTAATCTAGAATTGAAATACAAGTTTCAAAATATCTTTTTTATATATATATTTATATATCAGCCAAGAGATATTCTAGGATATAGCTATCTCTCCTACATGCCCTCTCAAGATAGGCCACGTGTGGAAAGGCCAATCTTGTCCTGTAACAACTGAAATCAAGAAGTAGACAACGGTTTGGTGAGCAAATCTAAAAGTTGGTCAATAGAAGAGACATAAGCTACACATATTAAACTAGACTACACTCGATCACGGATAAAATGTTAGTCAACTGCTACATGTTGCATGCGAAACTGAAAAATAGGATTAGAGCTTAATTGAATGGCACCAGCATTGTCATAGTAGACCGTTGGAAAAATCTGTAAGATAACACCAAGTTCTATAAGCAAGGAAGAGGCCCAGCAAATCTTAATAGCGATAGCTGCAACAGAACAGTACTCTGCCTCTGTAAAGGATCGAGCAACATATTATTGCTTCTTGGAACTCCAAGAAATTAGGTATTGACCAAGATGAATAAGGTAGGCACTCGTGGAAGAATAATCATCTTCATTTCCAACCCATTCTACATCGGAGCATTCATGAAGATAATAGAAGAAACTACGAAGTAAGAAAGGAGAATTGCGATAGAGTAGGAGTCTTTTATCTAATGTGCCATGAAGATACCGCAAGATGTGCTTAATAAGAACCTAATGCTTAGTAGTTAGGTTGTGTATGAACGAGGACATTTTATTAACTGTAAAAGGAATATCTGGACGAGTGAGAAAGAGGTACTATAGGCTTCTAACTATGGCACTGTATTAAGTCAGATCAAATAGGAGGAGCCAAATTTTGATGAGACTATTGATGCACTAGTTGGTAATGGAGTAAGAACAGGTTTGGCATTTTTCATTTTTGTACTTTCAAGTAAGTCTTTTATATATCTTCATTGTGAAAGCAAGATTCCATGACGATGTGAGAGAACTTCAACTCCAAGAAAGTAAGAGAGTGAGCCGAGATCTTTTAGAAAGCAGCGATGAGCAAGACAGTTGACAAATTGAGATACAAGATCACTATTACTAATCAAGATAATGTCATCAACATACACCAATGGATACAAAGTATGATGGTTGCTTTTAAGAATAAAAGGAAAAGTATTTAAGTGTGAATTTTGGAATCCATTATTTAGAAGAAATTGAAATAATTTAAGATACTAGGCCTGTGGGGCTTGTTTGGAACATAGATAGCTTTGTGGAGTTCACATACATATGGACATACATATGGCGGGTGATCAGAATCAATAAAGCCAGGAGGTTGAGCCATGAAAACATTTTCAAAAAACATACCTTGAAGAAATGCATTGTTAACATCCAATTGGCGAAATGACCACCTATTGCTTTCTGCAATACTAAGCCCAAGTCCAATTGTGGTGGGCTTAATAACAAGTTTAAAAGTGTCATGGTAATCCACACCCCATCTTTGATGGAAGCCTTTAGCCACAAGTCAAGCTTTAAACCTATCAATTGAACCATCAGGATGTCTTTACTACGATAAATCCATTTACGACCAACTAAATTATTGATACTGTCTGATGAAACTAACTCTCAATTTCCATTACGAACAAGAGCATCATACTCTTCAGACATAGCTTGATGCCAGTTATGATCTTTAAGGGCTTAAAAGATGGATGTAGGTTCAGGATTTTGTGAAGAAGTTGTTTTGGTGTGAAGGTTGAGTTTTGAATTGGTTTGTTTATGTTGTTTTTGGCTCAGGTAATCATGTGGTGTTGGGTGGTTTTTTTGTTTTGCGTTAAAGTAGATTGATGAGGTTGTAGTTGGTTTATGATTCGATGGGTTGATGGGAAGAATTAACTATTGGGTAGTGCTCAATTTATGAGTCTTGTGAAATGTCAATGTAAGAAGGACATTTCTTGAGTGCGTTCTCCAGGTAGAGTGTTAGAAGCCGGCTATCATGAAGTAAGGATTGATATGGTAAGGAAAGGGGCAATCCAAGTATCAATGGTATTGGAGGTAGGATGTGGTAAATGATTATGAAGTGAGGTGTAAGGAAAAATTAACTCCACAAATTGAACATGACAAGAAATAAAATTTTTTGACATAGATGGTTTAAAACATAATGTGATAGTTGTAGGCATCCTATTAATTAAGTAGACAACAGTGGCAAAGGCATAAGACCAAATGATAGTTGGAAGAGAAGGACGAAAAAGTAATGTGAGGCCAATTTCAACAATATGACGATGTCGTCTTTTAGAGTAACCATTATGTTCCGGAGTCTCTGGTGGAGAGGTTAAGTGAAAAATGCCATTTAAGGAAAGAAAATCTTTGAGACCCTTATATTCTCCCCTATAGAGAAAAGTGTGATGATTTTATGTTGAAAAATAATTTTCCACAATAGCTTTGTAATGTCTAAAAACTTCTTGAACTTCAGATTTTCTTTTCAATGGGTCAAATCATATGTATTTTTTAAAATGATCAACAAATATGAAATAGTATTTGAAACCATCTTGTGACTAAATGGGAGCGGTCCATGCATCGAAAAAATTATTTCAAATGGTTGTGTTGAGGTAAGAGATGAAGTAGAAAAAGACAGCTTATGACTTTTATTGCAAAGACATGCATTACATGAAAAATCTTTTGTCATAGGAGAGGAAAATTCCAAATGACAATTAGAAAAGATATGTTTCAAGACAGGAAAAGTTGGATGACCTAAACGATGATGCCAATTAGATGATGTAGTTTTAACTTGAGAGAAGGCAAGAATTGGAGTAGGCACAGATTTTGTAGCTGGCCATTCATAAACATCCTTTTTAGTGCCACCCCTCAAAAGAATCACCCAATGTGAAGATAATTTCACATAAAAAGAAGAAGTGAAGAATTCAATAGATGTATTATTAGTGGAACAAAATTGAGATATAGACATTAAATTCTTTTTCATGTTTGGTTCACAAAGAACATCATTCAGAGTAAATGTAGTAGTAATGGTAAGAAGAGAGGCAAAACCAGTGTAAGAGATGGAAATATTTGTACCATCTCCAATTATAACATTATCAGAGCCAGTATATAGGACATGAAGAGACAGGTTGCTCAAGTCCACAGTGACATGGTGAGAGGCTGTACTATCTAGTAGCCAAGTTAGGTTATTGAAGGCGATGTCGCCAACATAGTGAGCTTGTGGCTGCCAAGGTATTGTTGAGGTATTAGATGATGGAGCTCCTGTATTAGATGGTTGGATCGGTACTAGCTGAAATAATGGGCAACGCTTGGCTGTGTGACCTTGAATTCCACAGATTTGACAAAGCCTTGATATGGACGTGGTGGAGGACGACTGTTGCGAGGTAGAGCACTTAGGTTGGTGTTCGTGGGTGGTCGACCAGTATTGTTTGACCGGTATCCTATGTTACCTTTTGGTGATGAGCAGGTTGTATGCCAATTACTGATGGGCTTCTACAGTCGCCAATTGGTGTTGTTGGTGTTTGACTTGGCTATTGGATTAGCAGTGATTGGGGGATGCACCTTAGATTTTGGGTTGGCTTGAAGAAATGCTTCAAATGATAGGAATTTCTCACAGAGTTTATCAAGGGTGATAGAGGTGTCACGAGCTTGAACAGCATGAACAAGTTCTTTAAAGTCATCTCCTAAGCCATCCAAGATCTTCTCTGAACATTGGAGAGGACGAACTAGGGAATTGCGAAGAAAATAGAAAGAAGTTAAGAACTCGTAAATGAGTTGATGATAATACCTCACAGTATGATTGGAAAGGTTTGTAAGAGTTAAGAGTTGAAATAGGTATAACGAAACCCCTGAGAAGATTTGTGATTTTGACTTGAAATAGTGAAGGAGGGAAGATGATAAATATCTTCAATCAAAAAGGCATTTTTAACGAATCAAAGGTAGACGATGAAAAAGGAGTTGAACAATATCCAAATTGATTGGGGGCTTCTCAAATGAACAGGGGAAAAAAAAAGCCATACGCAACATAAAAAGACCAATAACAATCTTCGTAAGTATGAAAAGGAGAACATTTTTGTATTACACATTATATTTATTAATTTTCATAAAAATTTGACAAGGCAAATGATCAATAAATAAATATGAGCCACAAACCTGTTACAACTAATTGCAAACCAAAGCTATTTAATCATTACATTATTTTTTGGGCTAAATTAGAATTTATTAGAAAACTAGGAGATTTACATCAGGCTGTTGGATGACAGCAAAGCCTTTACTTTTATTTGTAAAGGCATATATACAACTAATCATGCCCAAGTGCTTGACAAACGAAAACCTAAAAATTCTTTATTTTTCAACATAATTTCCAATTAAATGTTCCTAAAAAGAGTTTAATTCCCCAACCCAAGTTTATTCGGATAATTTTTCTTTTGTTCAATCAATGAAAAAATGGAGGGATACTTTGCTCATGCATGAAGAAATTCTGTGGATCAATCTTCGTCTTCACACGTACTAATCTATCAAAATTATTCATGAAATACTTACGACCC
>JBBYHM010023094.1:0-10426 GCA_038381775.1 Adansonia rubrostipa
CTAAACTACCACAACCAAAGGCCACAATAATGCATGAAAATCCTAAGAGGGTGATGGAAATATGGAGAGCTCACTAAAATGATGAAGGTGCTGAAAAACAGAAAATGAAAGTGATAGAAAAAGAAGTTATACCAAAAAAATGTTACTTTTTGACCAAATAATTAGAGTAGTAAAGATGGCTTGAATTTTTTTCTTTTCCTTGTTGTCAATAAGTAAGAAAAAGAGAGAAATAATGAGGTTTTGGTTCTGGTATGGATAAGGATGATTTTTGGAGTGTGTAACGTTATGAATGAGTGTTTTAGGGCTATTTTTGGGTGGTGAGTGAAGAGTTATGGGATTTGGTTTTCTTGGTGTAGTAATGTGTTTTGGAAGCTGAAAATAAGCTGGAATCTAACCTTCTTCAGCTGAGATATAAGTGGTCTATTTATACTAGCATTTTAGAACCAATTTAGGGGTGTTTTTGGTTATTTCTCAAGGGGGATAAAATGGTGTCAGCTTGGTGGTTATAGAGTGGCTGTAAGGAGCAACTTGTTGCCAATGTGATGGACATAGGGTTGCTGGTTTAAATGCTGAAATGATTTTCTAGCAAATAAGGTGGCTGATGGTGATCTTAGTCAACAAACAAGGGAGTAAGGAGATCATGTGACATTGACCCTTTTTTTATCTAATTTAGACTTCAAAAAAATGTTTTGAGTAATTCAAAAGTCCAAATTTATAATTTGACATGGGTTTTAATCTTTTTTTATGCAAAGAAACGAGTTAAAATCGAGCTTTTTATCAATGGTGGATGAGTAAAAAATGCTCGAACTGTGGAAAATTAGCCCGATTGCTAAAAAAAATTAGCCTGTACAAAATAAAGTGTCTACAACTACCCCTCTTGGTCGCTGCTGAGAATTAGGAACAAGGCAAAGACAAATGAACACTATTTTGTCTGGGTTGGAATGATGCTCTCTAAAACACCTACTAGGAAATAAATTGTAATTAACTTCACTCTGATAAGTGCAGTGTATTAGTAGCAATCCTAATAGAGGTTCAGGTGAATTTTGTAGGGTTTGCCTTTCTACTAGGGTGTTAGGTTTTCTAAGGTTTAACCCCTTTACGCAGGTAGAGAGTAACGTGGATTTTTTATGTGGGTGCCGCTAGCTTGTGTGAGCTTTAACTTAAACTTAGGTGTCACCAGCTCGTATGGGCTTGATTCGAGTGCCATCAATTTGTGCAAGCTTTAACTTAGACTTGGGTGTCACCAGCTCGTGTGGGATTTGACTTGGACTTGGTGTCACCACCTATGTCACGCGTGCATTTAGTTGCAGCCCGACAAAGTTTCCTGTATAAGAGTCTTAAATAGGCTAAACCCTAATTATAATTTCCAGCCTCCCTAAAATCTTGCAAAATTGGAAGATACATTAAATGAACCCAATTGCTAGATTTATCGGGCATTAACATTCCTCCAATTAAGCATAAAATATACGCTCTAGCAACACATTCTATATCTCGTATAGTTGGATTTTCTGGGAGTGTAGTGAAAGTTTTTTTTTCAACCAAACTATTTTAAGCCTTAACCCTTGTAAACAGTCACCTGGAGGGATCTCATCTAGTAATTCAAGCCACACGTCACCACATTCCAAGAGGCTTCCCCTGTAACTGCCTTGCCATTAACTGGCAATCCCAACTGAAGTGCAACATCTTCTAGAGTGATCGTGCATTCACCGCATGGAAGATGAATGTATGTGTTTCGGGTTTCCATCGTTCAATCAAGGCTTTTACTCGTCCAGGCACATATTGTGGGGTTCTGACTAATGCTGCATAGTAAAATCCAAATGACCTTAGAATAATCTACAATATATGCATTTGGTTCTTCCACAGCAAATTTACGGAGTCGTAACTCTCGATTAAAATTATGTTCAAAAAGTAATTAATTTATTAGTTATAATATTCTAAATTCATAATATTTAAAGATTTGATTAATAAAATTTTACTACCTCAGATAATACCCTCGATGATATATATGAATTTCTTGTAATCTCAATAACGATAATGAAGATGATGATGAAGCCATTATATTAATCGAAAATATGCCTCCAAAAAAGTTAAAATTCTTTTAACATTAAAATAACTTAATTTATCAAGCTCAATCAACTTTTACAACAAAAAACCTTAATTACAACATAAATAGATTTCATCATAGAAAATTTCTTATGGCATGATGTAGTTATCCGATAATTTTTTCGGAGAGGATGAAAATCATACCTCAATCTTTCAAAAAAAATTCAACTGCTAAAAAAACTTAATTACAATGAAACTAAATTTAATTATGATAATAAATTATAAAATTAAATTTTAAATTATTTATTAAAAACGCTTAAATCATATCTTAGTCAGAGACAACAAATTTCCATTTTTACAAACAAAAACCTTAGTTACAATAAAATTAAATTTAATCACAATAATAAATTACAAAGCTAATTATATTTTAACATCACAACAATACTCCTACAAATAAAAATAAAACATACCTTAAAAAATTATAAAAAGCTTCTTCTAAATACGAATTTTTAAACTATAATTTTTTTCTTTTTTTCTTCGATATAAAAGAAAGAGCCTGAAGCCTATTTATAGCGCCTGAGCTCTTCCTTCCCTTTCTCCTTTCCTCTCAATTATTTTAAGAGTCGCGGACTTAACTTCTTTTGGGGTCACGAACCCTGCCAATTGCCCCCCAAATAATGGAGGGGGGCAACACTCGTAATGGATATTGTATCTCATTGAGAACTCAATAGGATTCATGAATCAATTGGGAACTCATCATATCAAATGGCGAGTTCTCAACATACTATTTTCTCGCTTTCTCCCGTGGCAATTTCTCAAAGGATTTTAAAAATAAGCATATTCTCGAAATTAATTTAAAACCAGCGTATATCCAAAAATAAAAAAATTTAAATTATTTCTATAAAAAAACTAAAAAAATACTGCAAAAAGAATTTTAATTACTTTTATACGTTTATATATAAATATATATAACTAAAATATCTAATTTTTTACACGTCAAGAACCCAAAAACAAAAGCCTTACCCTCCCTCGACTTCATACTTTTCTCTTTCTCTATCTTTTTCATTTTATTCATTTCCCAAAAAGTCCTAGGCTGCCATCTGACTTTCAATGCTCTTTAGCCCCACGTTAACCACGTTTAAGTCCACCATTTTCCTTATATACGTATATGTATGTATATATATATATATATATATATGTTATGCATTAAAAAACAACCCTAAGCTAGCTCCATTAATTTCACACATCCTTAAAACCCCACAACCAAAGCTTTAGACCATTCGCTACCCGCTCACGTCAACAGGAATACATATTAATTTTTATTTTAGGCCAGCTTTACTCCATCTTTTCTCCTCTACATTGTCGAAACCTGTGCTAGCCCTTTTTTCTTTTTAATTTCAAAGTGCTACCTAAGTCCATCTCACGTCGACTCCTTTATCTATCCATTTTAACCCCCCCCCCCCCTTTATTTTACAAACTCCTCAAAACCTACCTTTAAAACCAAATTTCGAAGCTCCTTCAACCTTGCTCTCTCCATGAGCGCCATATTTCCCATCAAACCCCTATTTTTTTTATGACAATCAGTTATTTTTCTTTGTAAAACAGAGTTATATAACCATTTATGCTACAAACAAATTGATCTATCAAGATAATAGAAACAAAAAAAAGAAAAGAAAAAAGTCCAAATTCATACTAATTAAGTTAACAAGAAAAGTTCAAAGAAGGTTTACCAGATTTTTGAGGTTGCTCCTCCTTTGTCCTTGTTTCCTTTTCTTCTTTTTTTTTTTTTTTCGAAGCTGCTTAACTCGTTCTTCTTGTAACAGTGCTCTTTTTACAATGGTATTTTCATCTTTGTCCTGATACGGCCTAATCTGTTTTCTGCTCATGGCCTGCATCCCCCGGAACTTGTTCCCCATTTGAATTTGGCAGGATTCACCTCCTGCCTCATGCCTTCTCCCCTGTTACTGATTTAGCGGTATTCATCCTTTCATCAGGAGTTTCAGTCTGCTACAAGCCTACACCCGTTCCATGCCTTTTTGTCCCTTTTTTTCTACATTTCATATTAAAAATTATTTGTCCTTTTTTTTTTTCCCCATTTCATAATAAATTATTATTTTTAGTATATCTAACTAAGGCAAATTTAAATATCCGTCCAATTTCCACTAGATTGGCCCATTTCAATTTAATTCTTTGGCCCAATTTAAGAAAGCCCAAATAAAGATAGATTCAAAGAAGCCCAATTAATCTATTTAAGATAAGAAATTAAAATATCGGCCCAATCGGTATCTTAAAATTTTGTACTCGGATAAAATTAAATATCTACACTTATAATAAAAACTAGTGATAAATTTGAGATAAGAAAAATGACGGCATTAATATTTCATCACAAAACTATTATATAAATTTATCTACAATTAAAATAAATCTTTTGCCAACATTTTATGACAGAACGTCTATCATGAATATAAAAATTATAAATAGTGTCAGCCTCTAGTGAAAGAGTGGGGATAAATTTGTTTAATTTGATTATTTTGTTATTTATTATTATTTTTTTGATAAATGAAACAAATTTTGTGTTCTTCTGGCACAATTCTGTCACATGGATTGGAACTAAACGTAGCAACGGAAATTTATGATGTCTTTTTAAAATCAATTGAATTGTATTTTTTCTATTAAATAATTTTTTTTAATGAAAAGATATAGTGACCGAGTATTTTTTTTACGGAAATAACCATCCTCGCAGTCATTAATTTTTAAAATTTTATACACTTTATTATAAAATATAATAATTATAGTTGTAATCATAAATACTCTATTTAATGATTTTTAAAATAATTTATAATAATTTATGATATTTTATTAAGTCAAACATTAGTATTTAATAATATAATAAATTTAAAAATATAATTATTAATAATTTCATCCACCAAAAGTGCTCGATTTATTGATTAATTTTTGTGACACATTAATTGATTTAACAATTTTATCACAAATTACTTTTAATTTATTATATAAGGGATGATATTTTAAATTTTTATTTAATTGCCCAGAAAATAATAATGAGGACTAATCGAATAAAAAATAACAACAACACAAACCAAGATTAAAAAGCTATTATTCAAATTTAAATATAAATTATAAACTAATACATAATAAAATCAATATATAATTATTTGAATTTAATTATTTTTATCTAAATTATATCAAATTTAACTTTATTAAAATTTTTAAAGTTTTTCCCTAATAAATTTACCTCTAAAAAAATTCTAAATTTTTTTCCTAAAAAATTTCTTAAAATTCTTTCTTAAAATATTTCTTCTTAAATAAAAATAATAAAATACAATTAGGTCAGATCCCTCGTAAAAATCCAACCTCTCATTATCATTGGACTCGGCCCTTCTCCCCATCGAGATTCCTTTTCAAAATTCCTAAATGTCCAAATCCTTAACCGCTTATTTTCCCCAAGCTTGGTCAAAATTGGACGTTTATTTTGACACGACACCTAAGTTGTATCTTCTTGTTACTCTGACCCTCCCCTTTTTTTATTATTATATATCGGTTAATTTAGTCTCGCATTTCCAAGTTATTTTGCCGCTTTATATTTTTTGTTGCTGCACGCAAAATTGTTTTTTTCTCCATTTCTCCTTTCAAGCCTAATGAGGTCCGAATCCTATATAGTATCGGATGTTTGGGCTACAATTTTTTGATTTTTTGTGCGACTTTGACGACCAAAGCAGATGTTTTATTAAGCGTGCGTCCATCATTATTACTGCTACCATTTCTTAATTGCTAACGATCTATTATAAATATTGCATCTACAACTTTGATTATAGTTGTGTAAAGAATTTAAATTTAAATTTAAAAAAATTCATATAATTTTTTAAATAATATCTAATAATTGTAAATTTTAAATTTTAATATTTATAATTTTTTTATATTTTTAAGAGTACTGCCTATTTGTACCAAAAAGAAAGTGGTATAAAACATATAAAAAGGAGAAAAGGATACAATATTAATATCGACTTTCATGAAAAGTACAACTGGACAAGATATATAGAAAACTGAGAAAGGTTGCAAATCTCAATCTCTTAAAGCAGTCATTAGTTTCTGACTTCTTCCCATATCTTACTGGAATTAGCCAAATATTGCGGCTGATCATTCTTGTTGTATTAAATTATATTAAGCATATAAACAGCCACACTCTTTCTACCCAAATTTGAATTTATCTAAAAAAAACTTGGAAAGACTTTGAACCTTTTTCTTTTTTTTTTTTTTTTGGGGGGGGGGGGGGGGGGTAGTTAATTTTGAAAGCAAAAAATAGACAAACTCTGTCGGTCTGTTTCTCTTTTTGTCTTTCTCTCATGGCTTTGGTATCTCCGTGATGGTCTTCAAGTTCCAAATATCATCGTCCCAAGCAACATCACTGAAGAAAGCACTACAAGCCATGTCAACAAAATCAACATCCCAAAAAGGCGACCAGACTGAACCCCACGACATTTGCTCATCCGCGGCGCCTCTAAACCATGGCCATTCATCCCAACCATATAAATTCGCCAACGTAAGTTCTCCTCCATTCTTCTTCCCATCTATTTCCTTGGCTTCCGTCACAGCTCTCTTGCTCTTCTTTCTGCCTTCATTTTTTGCAGACTGCAGCAACAGAGTGGCACTATCTATATTGCTTCCTTGCCTCTTCATTTTTCTTGATATGGCTTTGGAAACGAAAATAAATGATGGTATTTATAGGCGAAAGAGATCAATTAATGTTTTGGAAGTTGAACAGTATTGGAGAGGTAAGCAGATTGCGTGAAAATTCGCGACGATTATCATAAAATCACATGCCACTCTGTTGTCTTTTGTTGAAAGACGGATATATTGACAAAGCCTTTTAAGGCTTTAACGGTCCAAGGTAATTTCATGAATCTGGACCGCTATTTTCTAAACGTAGCCACCGTTCAATGAACTTTTCGTGTGATTAAGATTCAAGGCACAGAGGCAGGTTAGAAAAAGAATATGGAGAAGAAATTCTTGGGTCGGTGGGTGGTTGTTGTACAGAATTCTAAACTTAAGCATCTATAACTTCTAGAATAAGTTCAAACAGGAGATATCTTATAAAAAAAATAATAAAATGTTAAAAAAAATTTTATATTAATATTTGTATATTTATAATTAAATTTAAATAAAAATAATATTTTCTTAACACTAGTAAAAATCATGATAAATTTAAGAAATTTGAAATCTAATTCATATAAAAAAATCAAACATAATCATATTATTAGAAGTAAAATAAAAATATTTATGTCTTTTAAAATTTTATATACATGTATTTAAAATAATTATTCATTTATTTGTAAAATAGGCTCATTTTTCTAACAAAAACTACTCATAAATAACTTCCATTATTTTACTTATAATTTATATTTTAAAAAATATTTGTTTAATCTACATGATGGGTATATCAAATTCTAATATAAATTACACTACGAATTTACAGACCAAAGAATTTATTTTTTTAATCAACGTTAAAATTTATTAACTATTACCCATTCATCTTAACATTTGAATCTTTGACGTGAAAGAACTGATATACAACAGCTGTTTAGGCTACCAATCTTGATTTCCATTCGTCTAATCATTCAAGAATATCGTGTTGTTGGTCAAATTGTCTGGAAAGAATGTTTCCCTATCTTCTAAAGTCCGTCGAAAATACTTTTTTCCTTTTCAATGAAGAATTTTGAATAAAAAATACACCATATATATTGACTTAGTCGTTTAGGTAAACTAGAACTGAAAAAACCAGCAAACATATGGTCATCCATTCCATACAAATATCTCTTTAAAAAAAATTGTTTCCTAAATATTATATATTATTTATAGATTGTAAAAAAAAAAGTCCCTAAATTTATAGCCTTTATTAGTTATTTATTTTTTTTACCTTCAAATATATGGCTTATGTCGTTTATTTATTTAAATTTAAATCAATTAAAAGTTTAAAACAGTGTATACATCAAATTAAACTACTTTTTGTTAAATTAATTATTTCATCCTTAATCAATGATTATATAATTAAATTAAGATATCAATTTTTATTTACTTTTGTTAATATTGAAGTCCTTGGTAAAGTTGACTTTCATTAATTAATAATTCTCATTAAATTACCTGTAGTATAACTTTTATCTATATTCTTTTATTAACCTAAATTATTCTTCGTAAAATTTAGATCATCATAAGACGTGAAAGTAATAAACCAATATTCATTAACGGATCATATAATTAGGAGATAGTGTGGAAGGAGGAAGTTAAATCAAATGCCAACCAAATGTGAGTATTGCATTGCTCATATGAAGCATAAAGCTGAAAATATCGTACTTCGTGGGGTACAGTATACGCCTATCCATGAGCCAAACCTTAGACATGAGTTTTTTATATTCCAGACTTAGCTTAACTTAAATTAACATTTAAAAATAAAATTATTTTTATTTAAATTTAATGATAAAAATATATACATATTAATATAAAATAATTTTTTATTTTTATTCATATTTAAATAATAATTCTAGCTTTTGGACTAAAACAAAAAAAATGTAAAAAAAATAAATATATCATAACTCAGCTCAATAGACACCTCTAATATAGTGGAGGTGGTAAAGGAAAAGGATCCCAAATTTATTCATATATATATATTTAAATTTTTTTGTTAATTACTCTGATCTCCATTAATGATACACATAATTAGTTTTTAAAACATTTATTTATGTTTTAAAAAAATTAAATTTAAGGTTTATGTGATATTATGAATTACATTATGAAAAAAAAAAATCATGGGAGAGCAATACATGTATTACAATAAGCTTGTATGTTTGATTCTTTGTTATGATTCATATAAAATTACATGTTTGATTATTGCAATGCTAGATTTCCTTTTCCGGAATATTTTCTATTCACGTTATGCAATCCTGCGTTAACATGGACAATGCCCAACTAAATCTTTACTTTATGAACATAATTTCCCATGCATAGGCTCACTGGTTCCATACTTAACTTTTATTTTGATGAATTGATTAAAAAAAAAAACTTGTGACCAGCTCTTTTCCAAGTTCCTATATCAAGAAGTTAATTTTGCTATTAAAACTTAATCTTCAACTTTCATATAAACTTTTTTTTCTTTTTATTATTATTAGCATCTATGCTCTATGGTAAGCCCAAGTGACTCCTTGTTTCTTCATTTTAAATTTTAAATATTTAGTATTTAAGATATTTCTATGCAAATAAAATCACTAGGGGTAAGAAATTAACATTAGTCTTAAAGAATTAAGAATTCTGAAAAATTATCTCACGAGTTTATTAATAAAATTTTTAAATCCTATAAATAAAGTTAATAGCATGACAAATAGATATATTAAAAATTAAAAAAAATATTAAAAATTGAGACATATGGAGTTAAAAGTTTACTGTCAATTTGTCGAAAACGAATTTTAAGAATGCTGTTGCGTTTTCGCATCGGGTTGCGAGAAATATTATAATGACACTATTAATTGGTGAATCTTTTAATTTCCAAAATTTTTTAATCAATTGTTATGTACTTTGAAACGGTAATGTTATAATTTATTTCATGTCATTTGTTTATATTCTTTAAAGTTCAGACTAGCACTTAGCTCCTCCAATGCCGGGGTTTTTTTTTTTTTTTTTAATATTTTTTAATTATTTAATTATAAAAATAAGTTTAAATTAAATTTTATGAAGTTATAATTACTTTAAAAAAATTTACTTTTAAAGTCCTAATAATATTGATATTGACACATCATTTTTTATTAATTAAAAGAAATTGAATTCGTGATAATTATTTAAGATTAGATACATATCTTAATTAACTTGTGAGTCAATATGCAAACTAATTACTTTAAAAATATTATTTAAAAATAAAACAAAAAAAAAGAAAAAAAACTAAAAAAACCAATTTCTTCCAAGTGGATCAGATATAAATAACAAGTCAACTCATGAGTGAAATTACGAACTAACTCTATTAAATCCATCATTTAAAATAAATTTAAAAAAATTCCTAATCAAATTGGGTACATATTTTAAATTACTTGTAAATACATTATTTAAAAATAAAATAAATAAACAAACTTATTTTTTTTGGACTGGATCAGTTAATGATACTAAATTGACCTGCATGAATATACAGATTCATTGTCTAGCTTTCTATAAATATTCTAAAATAGCATAAAGTTAAACGTATTGATTTATTAATGTAATAAAGGATGATGGGAACCTAATTTTCTATATCAATAAGAATGAATATGTTAGACTTTATGTGACCCACATGATAATAAATTGACCAAGATAATTAAATCAAATTATTAAGGTGAAATTATAAAGTAAA
>JBBYHM010023105.1:28685-54637 GCA_038381775.1 Adansonia rubrostipa
TAGTGTTAAGGGTAATCTTTGATCAGGGTTCATAGAAAGATTAGGTTCAAAATGGGTAAGCAAAGGAAATAATTTCTATACTTGAGAAAGGATAGTGAAAGTTGGCTATATGTCATCTCAAGCACAACTACATGAGTTACAATGTCATTCTTCGAAAAATAATTTTTAGACAACCCTAGGCATCCTAATCACAAGATGTTGAAAATTATTTTCATTTTTTTCTTTTTTTTTCAATTTTTTTTTCATTTTTTCATCTTGCCAAAAGTTCAAGCATCAACTCTTCTTTTTTGTCCACATTAATGGGCATGTCCCTTTTTTAGTTAATTACTAATGAGGTTAAGGAATACCAAGATCAAAGTATACCCATGGCGTCTTATGTTCAACTAATAGGAAGTTTCTACCTTTGCGTAATTTAAAAATAATATAGTTTAAAAAGGTAAAACCTTGATGTTGGGCTAGTAAAAATGGTATAAAAGAAACAAGCCACAAAAGGTTGTGTTATTTACCCTTCACACCCTAAGATGCAAACCAGCTTTCAACAATAATGATCAAGAGGTTCACATTTCAAAGGCTAGAAAGAAAGGTAAATATTAGCACAATTTTAGCCTAAGTTACCATAGTTTTAGGGCTTTTACTAGAATATCTAATCCACTTGATTTTGAAAGGAATCCATAAATCTAAAAATCTATTCTATCGATCCTAACCTAGGTTGAGGCTTTTACCTAATTGGTTATTTTAGAACAATCATAATTTGTGAAATTTGAAATCAATTCCCTGAAGTTATGAGTCTTCTAAGCAATCATAATGGTCATGAAATGGTCTAGAAAATCAATATTAGGGTATAGGTTCATTCCTAATAGTAAAAATCAATATTCTCTAGATTTTTTTATTATTATGCTTTCTTAAAAATTCTCTTGTTAGAAAACATTTTGTCATTTTAACCAAAATCTCTAAATTATACCCACCTTAATTTATGCTACCAAACATTTCAACTAATGCATGCTTTAAACAAATGCCAATCTAGAAACAAAGATCTCTAATACAAGGTACAACTACTAGGAATGCCTTTAGGGATATCTTTTACCTTCATACTTAGAAAAATTTCCTCCCAACAAACCCTTGAGTCCAAAGCATCAGCGTTCAAGCTTATTCTTTCCTACAACAATCAATAAGCTCTTTAAACCTTGAAAGATTAGGATTAAGTGTAGCTTAAACTCTATCCTTGAATGGCATGCAATTTTCTATAAAGTGCTTTTCTATTCCTTGGTGGTACTTGCAAGTAACATTGGGATAATACCAACTCTGATACAGAGGCTATCTATGCCTTATAGGATAGAGGAAATCGGTTAATTCTAGACAAGCAATGGAAAAAGCCTTATATGGGATATCGATAAAGAATGATACACTTTAGCCTTCTTTCTCTTACATTTTTAGAATAACTTAAACTAGTCTTCAAGCTATTACATACATCAATAAAGCAAGGTGAACTAGTTTATGAGAATGGTCTTGGGTCATAAAGATGGACTTGCTGAGACCAGTGATGAGCAGAAGGTTAAGAATGAGGTGAAACATTGAAGGTATCTTCTTACTCCATACAAAATCCTAATATATCCTCACTTTTAGCAACTGAGGTTGGCATGTATTCATTGAAAGTAACTTTTTTCTATCCCTAATACTATATCAGTATTCATAATCCTCCCACTTTTTATTCCTTGCTCATTTTTCTCATAGCAAAGATTATATCCCCACACTCTAAAGAGCCATTCTCGATTAGTTTATCATAAAAAATAGATGGTAGGTTATCTATAAAATAAGCATTCAACTCCCTATTAGTGAGGGGTTAGACTTGTGAAGCTATACTTCTCCATCTACAAGCATCTCATAACTCGCATTTGGATTTTTTCTCATATTCTGAATAGTCCATCGATTCAGAATGAATTCTAGCATATGCTTTTATTGCTCTAGAAAAGCTCTAGATAGATCTTTCCAAGTGCATACATAGCCTTTTTCTAATTGAGAATACCATTTAGATGCTACAACTAGTCAAAATTTCTTAAAAGACATAAGTGAGCAACTTTTCATTACTTACATACTCAACCATGTTATAGCAATAAGCAATCAAGTAAACTCTTAGGCACTTGATCCCTCATACTTTTCAAACTTTAAAATCTTGAATCTAGGTGGAATGACCAGTTCAGGGACTAATAAGAGTTCTTTTGCATATACAGGTTTTTAGTATCAAGGGCTCAGAGCCTTTCTTTATACATTTTGTACACCCTAAAATCATGGCACTCTCTAATGATTTGCTTTTAGTGACCTTAAACTCAGGGTATCAATAGGATTCAAAAGGCATCCTCCTTGATTTTCAGTTAATTACAAAAACCTTAGGTTAATAGTTTACTTTTGTGTAGGTAATCTATTTGCAACATCCTTTCTTTTCCCTATTTCCTTAATCAGTATTTGCAATAACTATCTTATCTAGTTTTGAACTCTGTTTAACTCACCCAACCAAGCATTCTAATTTTCTTCCATCTCAAAAGTTCTCCACCTTATCTTGCTTTTAGAAAGAAAAACAACTTAAATCAATCTCTTTCAATAACCATAAGCCTCACTAATACTTACCTTAATTCTTCTTTCTAAAATTTTAGCAAGATCCTCTCTCATTCATGAACACTTGGGGATATGCTATGCATGCTTGAATGCATGGGATATAATTATCAAAACTGAAAATATATGACAAGATGAATGAGATTTTGGTGCAAACATATAGGAAACCATTATGGAGACAACTAAAAATTTGCATTATTCAAAAACATCTTTTGATCCTTACATTTTTATCATTTGTTAATGTTTAAAATATATAAAAGCCCATACTTACAAGAATACAAATACAACTAGAATTGGCAATACAAACATTTTAGCAGCATAAAATTCTAATAGTCTAGGAGTTTTCAAAACACTATCTTCGGATTTTAACATCTATTTCCTGTAGCGATTGGATCTTTTCCCTTCAAAGCTCAATAATCCTACCCTGACAAGATTCTTCACTTCATATTTCAGATGAAGACAATTTCAGTTGAGTGACCCTGACCACCAGAATTATAATCACACCATTCATTAGCATCATACAAGTTTCGGTATGAGGGTTTCATTGATTTTGCTAGTATAGGTACTAAAAGATTACTTTGAACTAGTCGAAGAAATAGCTTGGTGTATATAATGGAAGTTAAGTGGATCCAGTGCTTTTTTCCCTTATTTTCCTAGCTTCCTAGAGAAAGACATTTAGAAGTATGATGAAGAGAGCAAAGGATTTCCTTGTGACCCTGTTTAATTTATGTTTCAACTTATAATAGCCTTTTATTTACAAGAATTTGTATCATGTTCTTAAATTCCATGCAGCCATCAATGGAATGCCTTCGAGTTGCATAATGATATTCACATCTTACGTCTAGACTATACCAATCAAGATAAGATGGGCTATAAGGTACTATGAATGCATATGTAACCAGATGACTTTAGATTAGCATAAGGAAAATTTTCTTATAATTAATTAGAAGGGGTCTCAATTTCTCAAAAAAACCTTTGAATTATAATCTATCTATAAGCCAAATCTTTTAATGAGGGTATCGGGACATTAATGGCAAAGGTTGATTGCAAAGATGATTTGATAATAGAATATGGTTTCTTTCAAACATCAACCCTATCTTTTTTATTAAATTTTATTACCCCTATTTGTACAAGGTGTTGTACCTTCCATTTTAAAGCCCCACAATCACTCATGGAATGCCTTGTACTCTTTACATAATAACCATAAGTGACACCCATCTTAACACCTTTTTGATAAGGCATTACTATATGCTCTAATAGTATTGGTAGAACCAGCTGATCCCCAATAAGGTGAGGAAGCAATTTGGTGTATGATATTAGGATTGGAGCTATAAAGGTTCTATCCCTACTTCTTTGTTGCCATTCTTAAGACTGGAATCAATAAACAGATTGTATAGTAGATGAAGGAAAATTTAAGTTCAAAGACAAACCCAACCATAATGGTGACTTAGGTCACAAAAATTCATATTAAGCCTTAGAATAGATGTAGGATTGAAATGTCTAGCATAACCATTTTAGAAAAAAAGTAACTTGAAGGTTTATGTTGAGTCGTCCATTCTTCGAGTTTAACGATCTCTATAGAATGGTTATGAGTTTGATCCCTATTCAAACCTTCCTCATCAAGCCATTGACAATTACTTAGAGCAGTAAAACCTATCAGATATGAAGCATGATGTTCTTTAACATTCAAATCTGATAGAGATGATGAAGACTCTTTAAAAATTTACCCTTTAGCTTCTTAAAAATCCTCGACCATTTTTCTCAACTGAATAATTTCTTCCTCATTTCTCGAATATCATGCTCAAATTCCTCCTAGATACTTTCTAAAGCACTAATCCTATCCTTCAATTGGTTCCCCATATTTTCCCTTTCATATTTTCAACAAATTGGTTTAGCTTTATGTCATGATCCATACATGAATATAATAATGAAAGAAGCATATAGGATGCAACATGAAATTCATCCATATGTACTATGCTTTAGATGACATGCATGGATGTCAAATCAAAGAGACAAAGTCACAGATTAGTCATATACAAAAATAATTCATATAATCTAAATGGTCTAGAAAATTTTGCTCCCTGACTTCGCAGCCTCTTAGAATTGAAAGAGACACTTTAATTTGGCATTAAGGTACGTACCTTACAACTGGACTTCAAAAGACTAACCCCATCAATACACGATCTTAATTTAGGGCATAATTCCCGTTAAGACATTTTTTTTCAAAACTAAGCTATCATGATGCTTCTAGTGTCACATTAGCCATCAATCTGAGAGCATAACAATGCGTTTAAATGTTCTCAACATTATAACATTCATGAATTAAACTCTAAGGTGTCAATCCACCTCAGCTTAATTTTTTTCTGGACATGTTTTAGCCATCAACCTAATAGCCCAATAGGACAATAAATATCCCGAGTGATGAAATTTGTTAAAAAACCATGTGAGATCTAGACTTAAAAAAATAAAGTGAGAAAAGGTTAGAAGTGTTTCCCTATTATACCTAAAATTTGAGTTCTTTTAGACTTTTAGGTATAGTTAACTAAGTTTGGCTCCTATGGCTCATGTTAAAGTCAACCTCTAGCACACATGGTCTGCAAATTGTTCCTTCTACCTAGGAAGGACAGCCAAGGCATCCTGGATGTAGTTTGATTGTAGGATTGGTAGAACGAGTTTGATCTGGGTAAGAATACTACTCATGTTCATGCAGATAAAGCACATAAAGAAGAGTAATGAATCTCGAGAGCTTTGGCTGAGCACATGATTGTTAATCATGCGATCGGTTAATAACCCCATATATCCTAAAATAATTCTTATATCTCTCTCCACACGATACTCAGTAGATAGTCTAATGCATACGCTAGTGTAATGTGTGCTAGGAAAGCTCCAAACTTGGATCTCACTTCATCATCCAAGTATATATATCAATCATATTGCTTATTTTTATAAGCAAGCTCTGCATCAAATTTTTCTAGGCACTGCAACGTGGTTACTGCATATAGCAATATCATTATAATCAATCAATCAAACAATCACAGCAACAAATATTGAAAGGATTCTAATTGAACACCAACTAAAACCAAGAAAAATCAAAACTTGGATGATGTGCGACTAGTCTGAGGCTTGACTCCCTAATGTCCCTAGTAGAGTCACCAAAAAGCTATCATAATATATCAAAAATATGAACCTCAATATATCAAAGAAGACAACACTTCGAATAGAGTCCCAACCAATCAAATGAATTGCTTATCTACACCTCCCATATCGAAATATAAGAGTGACAGGGTTAAAGAGTAGCCACCATCTATTTTGGTTATAAGTATGATCAGTTACCTATTAAAACCATTCACTAAAGAGTTATGAAACTTTGAAGGAACAATTTTATGATCTGTGTATACTAGAGATCTATAAAGTTGAGCTTGGGAGTCAGTTACACCATAATATAGTTGGCGATGCCCAATACTTGGTACCAACTAACACACTTCTCCGAATTTGTCTTTCCTCAGTTTCAATTATATATGTTCAATCATAATCCCCTTTTATTTCATCCAAAATCAAACAAATATCAACATAAAATGTATCCTGAAACTATTATTGAGACAAGCTTGAATTTACAATTGATTCAGAGCAAAAATCATTTAAAAAGGATAAATTCTACAAAAATGCTTCACTCCAAGAATACTCATTAACTGCTCCAATTTTAATAGTTTTTGTTTTGTCAATTTGACTCCATTTAAAAAAAATCACAAAAATAGTACAGTTAAACTAAATTGAGAAAATCATAATTTTGAAAACAATGTTAAAAATCAACTTTATTTAATCCAACTTGGAAGCTTCAGTGTAAGTCACTAATGACCTTAAATATAAACCTAGACCTATTGACACACTAAACACGATTTCCAAAATCAATTCCAAGGCATCTGAATACCTCAGAATAGTGAACACCAAACTTGAAAAGAATTGAAACAGTGGATAGATTTGAACTTTCAAGCTCTCCAAATTTATTTCAAATTATTTCTATCATATAAAATCACGAAATTATACTTCATAACTACTGACTCACTGTACTTCAATTAAAAGTATTCAAAAAATGCCTGAAAATCATTTTGGCTATCATGTAAATTTTTTACTTAGACACTATTGCATTGTATAATATGTCTGACTAGCCTACCTTCCAGATTTTCTTCCTGATTCATCCAAAATACTTACTGGATGAGTCATACATGCTTGGAAAGCTTATCCATTCTACTTTTATCTAAAAAATATAATAAAAATTCATAAAAATGATTATCCCCATCAAAAATATTTTGTAATACTAATCAGGTGCTAAAACAAAGCCATGCGAGCAACTAATGTTTCAAGATTTTACTGTATTCATCCAATCATGAAATTAAATGTTTCAGTAGCCTATGACATAGGCTAATCAATGAAGATTATGGGAAAAACACTAACAAAAATTAATAAGGCTTGTAACATAATCAAAATATATATTTTCTATGAGACAATCGTGCTGGACTACAATGGTAGTTTTGATTCAATTTGTAATCACAGAGCCTTTTGTCATATTTTTAAAACATAGTTTCGTACGTTCAAATGTCTAGCAATAGGACCAAATAGACTACAAATGTTATTATAAGGAATGAACAAATATTCCTAAGTGCCAAAAACTAGAAACATATTTTTTAGCATGGTAATTATGCTTTTGAGTCATGCGAATGTCTCCGATTCTGTCACTTTTATTCATTATTATTTATGCTTAGCAAGTGAATGGCACACCAATGCCACACACTTAAGTATTGAAATCAACAACCAAGGTGACACCAAACAATGCAATTTGACTCACCTAAACAATACCTAATGACTCACACTAAGGCTTTCCAAGTTTAGACTCAAACAAGAAATTTAAACTCCTAAAAATATTTTTATTTGGCTCTAAATTAGCTTAATTCGAGCTAATTTATTTAATATCCCTAAGTTAATCATTAAAGAGCTTATTATAAACAAAACTAAACTTTGATTTACCTATGGATTAAGTAAACCAAAGCTTTCCCTTAGGGGATCTTTTTATGAAAATATGGTTTTCGCACAACCTAAACATAATTTATGTTCATCAATTAAACAAGTAAGCTTATGAATTCATTCAATTAATTTTAAATTTCAGCTTAGCCAAGTTCAACTAAACTTGATTCATCTAGTTTTCATCAATTGAGCCTCAATAATGTCAATCCCACTCAAGTTCACCTAGAATCCACCATGGCTAAACCTAACTAAGGATTTCCTACCTTGTTCAAAGGGTATCCCTAGTCCAAAAACTTACAATTTCATCACTTTGCATTAGATTCAAGTTCTAATCAACTAGGTTTTAGCTTAATTTAGCAATATCATATGCAATTAGATCAATTAAGCTCAAGTTCTTATGAATATAAACTACTCAAACTTCTTTCTCTACTTTTTCTCTCTTTCAAACACTACATTGAAATAAAAAGACATGATATAATCATTGAAACTTTAAAATTCAGCTCAATATCATCAAATCCTAGCTCAATTAAACTTAAGTCATCAAATTCCTAAGAATCTATGTTGGTTGAAACATAGATCAAGAAATTTCAACTTGTTCGAATCTAGGTTTAATCCTCTAAACATAATTTCAAGTTAAATTTCAAAATTAATCATGTAATCATGCTTCAAATAACCAAAAAAAAAGGTAAATCATAGCTCAAACCAAATGAACTTAATAGATCATGAAATTGAATGCATTCGAACAAGAAAGAACATGGAATACTTATTGTCGAACCACATGTAAGTACATTTAATTATGAATAAATCATCAAAACATGCTAACTAACTTGAACTTAAAGAGAAAAGTAAGAGATTATACCTGCTCCAAGCTTGCTTCTCTGTTAAAGAAGATGAGAGCTTGAGACAAAAGGAAAATTCTAGATTTTCTAAAGCTTGCTAAGTAATCAAAAGTTATGAAATCATGGCTAATCACCCCTATTTATAGGCCTCCAAGTGGGTGATTTAAGCTTTAATCACCCTAGGGTGATCTTAGCTTAATCACTAACCATCTAAATAATTTTAGTGGAAAATACATGATTGCCTTTAATGAAAGATGAGCAAACTATGCATATTATACACATGTTGAATTTAGGTAAACTTAATTCTTATACTAATCTATGTAGAACTTTTTATTACATTCAATTGATCATGATTTGTCTATGTAAAAGTGTAATTAAATGTTCCATCCTATAGAAAAAATCCCCTAACCAATTTCTCCAGAAAAATCTAAAATTTTTTATCCCAAACCTCTCAAATTGAGCCTTTAGAATTCTTGGCTTTCTAAATTCCTAAGGTCCTTTCATGGCCCAGTCCCAATTACACCTTATTGACCTAAAGCCCATGTTCAATTTCATTTTGGTGTAATCAATTTCAAAATCCAGGTTGTAAAACTATTCCAATTTTAAATCTAACTATAGGCTAAAAAGTAGACTTTTTATAATTGACTTTGCCTAGAGTTGACTTTTGCACTATGTTGATTTTTTATTTGAATTTTTAAAACAAGTCTTGTTTTCAAATAAGTGACATCAAAAATCACTCTAATCATTTTAAAGGCATATATCAGTTAACTTTTTACATTCTTAGATTTTTAGGACCTAGGTCTCAGTTTTTCAAAATCTAGCACTGACCTCTTAAATCAAACAACTAAGCTCAGATGACTTATTATATTACACTAAACTGGCCTATAGTAAACTTTTGCCACTATGTTGATTTTTGATTTGAACTTTTAAAACATGTCCTGTTTTCAAATAAGCGACATCAATAATTACCCTAATCATTTTAATAGACATATATTAGTTAACTTTTTATGTTCTCAGATTTTCAGGACCTAGGTCTCTATTTTTCAAAATCTGGCACTAACTTCTTGAATCAAACAACTAAGCTCAGATGACTTTACATTACACTAAACTCATCAGAACAAACCAAAACCTCAATTAGACCTTTCTATCATCTATAACTCATCTTGGAAGATCCAAAACTAAAAAAATATATATGATCCTAAAACTGGGAAAAAGTCAATTAGGGGTCCAAACAAAATGGGGTGTCTACAACTATATGGATGATTCTTATGTTAATGTTTTAATGTGTAAATGTTGGTCAAGGACTTCTTTCATGGTTATGAGGTAATTCAAGGCCATTAAGAAGGTGAAATTTAAGAAATATTAGTTGAAAATTCTTATTCTTGGTGAAAAATGCCATATACTATTGATATAATTGCTTTATAGAAGCAAAAAGCCTAAAAATCCTATCATTGTGTTTAAACAAAACACATTGTATCAATAAAATGGGCAATTGTATCAATACAATATGCTTTTTATCGATACAATTGATACCTTTAGGCTTGAAATGATCAAAACTTGATGATTTATTAATACATTAATGAGATGAATTGATACATCCTAATGAATTTAAAAAAAAAACATTTTTTACATTCTAAAGGTTTCCAACTGATTTGATTTGGTCCTTAGGCATTTCCAATCTTTTTTTTTTTTTGGTTGGGTGCCTTTCTACCTAATATCTAGCAACATGATAACTGGTAGTCACTCTTTTATTTTTATTATTTTATTTTATTGTGTTCTAATTAAGTGCTAAGATGTCAATAATTCACCAGGGAAGAAAGATAGTGCATTTCACCTAAAGTTTCAAATTGAACATAGTTTTCTTAAAAAAGGCTTGGACAAAATTAGCAATATTCATATATTATTCGATAATTATCTATTAAAATAGTTTACGATTCTAATCTTGATTTGTTTAGATGAAGAGCTAAATAGAACTTGATAATTATCTATTACTAGAATGGATGTCTTGATCCGCAATTATCTTGTTTTCTTACTCATTAGTAGGAGTTTGTGATCAATGATTACAGTTGAGTTTATTGATTGCAATATGGAACATAACCTCAGTAATTTGAGCTTGTTTGTTTGTTGCTTAGATTAACCTATCTTTCTTATCTTAAAGCTTCTATTAAATTAAATCTAAAGAGCTTATTCCAGGTTGTTTGATACTTAGGGCATAAGTAGAAAGGTTTTTTTATTTAATGACAAACTAAAGAAAGATTGGGGTAGCAAAACCATTGCAATTTATGGTTGGTAGTTTCAAGATATAATTAGAGATAATTCTAATATTGACTCATAGTTTATGTTTAATGGTAGAGAATAATTCCTTAATCAATCCTTTTTATCATTGTCACAATCTTTACTAATTTCAAATTTTGCATTGCTTATTTTATTTAATATTAACCAGGAACCCTTTTTATTTAGAATTAATTTAGTATATTTGACAACTAATTAAGTAGAACCAATCCTCTATGAGAATTGCCTTTGCATACTACTATACTCAATAATGATTGATTTAATTTACAATGATTAATTTAGTATTCTTTTTGGATTACTCAAGAATCCTTTCACTAACATAAAGCTAATCTGTTCATATGATTTAAACACTTTTCATGTTGATTGTAAATACTTGACCAAGTGATTAATGTTAATTGAGAAGGTATTAAAGTGTTATAGTAAATAAACAAGATGGCAACGGGTCACAATAGTAACAGCTAAAGATGCAAACTCAAGATGTGGGATATTTAGTGATATCCAATGGATGGATAGAAAATGTAATATGTTTTCTTTTTATTACTTCAAAAATAGCTGCTTTGACTTTAATGTTATGAAAATGTGCGTATACTTTTACCAAATGTACATATAATTCTATGAACATATTGTTTGATTTTGGCAAATGAAGCTATTTTTATTTAATTTTCACTGAAAACAAAAAAAATAAGAGTGACAAGATATTGATAGTTGAAAATGAAAATATATTTTAGAAAATAAAAATGAAAATGGCTAAAAATATGAAAACGAAAAAAAAGACATTTTCAATATTGAAAACATGGGAAGTCCATGTATTTTTACTCGTATTTTACAAATCAAGACATTAACCCCTATTTAAATTGGAGGTGTTCATGAATCGGGTTGGGTCATGATCTTAATTCTTTTATTTTTTTATCGACCTGACTTGAAAACTCCTCTTACTATTTAAAATAATATTAAAATATAAAAATTATTTTTATTTTAATATTTATTATTAACTTTTTTTTTTTGCTCAAGATGGAATTCAAATCAGATAAGCTTACCTAAATTAAGTAATACATGCAAATGATTGCATGAACATATTTAGTTCAAATTCCTTCAAAGCAATTAATATTAATTATTTTGATCTCTTTCTTTACTGACTTTTACTTGGCAAACGCAGATTTCCCTACCCCTTTTTCTTTGCCTTCCATTATGGCCTGTCATATAACTACATGTGTCATTATCTTAAATTCATATAATTATAAGACTATGTCTTTATCTTAAACTAGTTTTAAACTTGTGTAATGTACAGATATGTAATTACATATAAAAATACAAAATAATTAATAAATTTTATATAAGAATTTTAGAAAAAATTCATATTAGAATATGTCTATAATTATAAGATTATGTCTTATAATTTGTCTCCCATTATGCCCACTATGCCCTATCATATAACTACACATGTCATTATCTTATATTCATATAGTCATAAGACTATGTCTTTATCTTAAACTAGTTTTAAACTCGTGTGATGTACAAATATGCAATTATATATAAAAATACAAAATAATTAATAAATTTTATATAAGAATTTTAGAAAAATTTGTATTAGAATAAATTTTAACTAAAAAGAAAATTAAATTTTGAACATTAATATATAGCTATAAAAAATTGAAGGGAAACTTCAAGCTCATGCTTATCAAAATAAACATAAAATATTTAATCATATTAAACATATGCAGTGATGCTAACCTTGCCATGAATAACAAGACCCAAAACATGACTAGGAACCCAAAATTATTCTACGATCAGATTTAAATAGAAAGACCATGACTTGTTACTTATATAGAGGTAAGAACCTTGGTATGATGATGGTGCCACAACCAATTATAAAAGGATTGATTGATAAGTCGAAGATGAATGCCATGAAAAATTCTGATAAGTTCGAGTAGTTCTTTAAAGAACCAAAGACCAAAAAACAACTCGTAATTTTATGAATAATCATCTATCTTTTCTTTCTTTATAATGCCTATTAATATCCTGGCTTCTTACAAAAATTTCCTTAAATAGCTTAAGGAGACAATCAGCCCATTAAATGGCTATTCACATGCCTAGAAAGGAAATAATCAGCCTATTAAATGGCTATTCACACACCTAAAATGGAAAAGGAAATAATTAGCCTATTAAATGGCTGTTCACACACCTAGAATAGAAAAGGAAATACTCAGCATACTAAATGGCTATTCACACACCTAAAATGGAGAAGGAAAGGTTGACAAGCCTAGACAAATAGAAGGAAAATAAACAACTTTGGCATGCAAGCCTTCTATTAGTCCTAAAAGTACTCTTAAACACGCCAATTTTTATTTGCTAAAATTGAGCTTAGCTTTGATGGAATTTTTTTAGAACTTGAATAATGTTGATGCATCTTTATTGAACTCATTGAATCAACCTGTTGAATGCATCTTTGAACTTCTTTGCTCTTGTTCTCACAACTAGACCAATTGGAGCTAAAACTGGATCCCTTGAATTCGTGCCATGATATACATCATTCCCTTCCTCTTGAAAAAGGTTTGTCCTTAAATCATCGCCTACATCAAAAGTGCCCAAGTCAATAACATTAATAATAGCCCTTATATTGTACTCACCTAGTAAATTTATCTTGTAAGAATTATCATTGATGCATTTTAGAACTTGGAAAGAGCCATCTCCTTTTAGAAGAAATTTGGAATGCCTTTACGTCAAAAATCTCACTTTTCTAAAATGCAACCAAATCCAATCTCCAGGTTTAAGAACAAGTTTGTGACATCCCTCGTTGGCTTGTTTTGCATACTGCTCTATACTTCATTCAATGTTAAGTCTTTCTTTCTCATGATTTAGCTTTTTGTTTGCCATCTAAATTAACACACTTATAGGTAAAAGATATAAATCCAATAGAGTTAATGGATTAAATCTATACATAATTTCAAATGGTGAAAATTTAGTAGCAAGATGAATAGTAATTTATAGGCAAGTTTAACATATGGTAAATAATCTTCCCATGTTTTAATGTTCTTTCTAATAATAATGCTTAAAAACATAGGCAAAGTCCTATTTAATACTTTGGTTCACCATCAGTTTATGGGTGAAAAGTAATAGAAAACAATAACTTAGTTCCCAACTTACACCATAAAGTCTTCCAAAAGTAACTTAAAAACTTAGCATTTCTATCTTAAACAATTATTCTAGGCATAACATGTAATCTCACAATCTCCCTAAAGAACAAATCAAGAACATGTGAAGCATCTTCCATTTTGCAACATGGAATAAAGTGTAACATCTTAGAAATTTTATCCTTAATGATAAAAATTAAATCTCCACCACATTTAGTCCTAGGTTATCTTAACACAAATTCCATCAAAATATCAACCCAAGGCTCCCTTGGATAGGCAATGGAGTGTATAAACCATGGGGTTGTGCTTGGGATTTTGCTTGCCTACATGTGACACATCTAACACAAATTCTATCAACATCCCTTTTCATGTATGGCTAAAAGAAGTGTGCTTGTAAAAAGGGTAAAGTTTTGGCTGCCCAAAAGTGCCCTATCAAACCCCTACCATTTGATTCCCTAGCTAGTAAGTCTTACAAGGAACAATTCAATATACAAAACTTATTTTCTTAAAATAAGAAATCCTCATGCATAAAGTACTTACCATTAGCAGTCTTCTGACAAACGATATGATCTTCAATGAAGTCACATTCTAAAGGATATAATTCTTTAATATGTTTAAAACTAAGCAATTTAGTATCAAGAATAGAGAGTAATTAGTACCTCAGAGAGTACATTGGCAACCATATTTTCTTTATCTTGCTTATATCGGATGATGTATGGAAACATCTCAATACACTCACCTAATGTGCATGTCCCTTGTTTAGTTTATATTGTCCTTTCAAGTGCTTTAATTAACTTATGATCAGTGTGAATCATGAACTTTTTGGGCCATAGATAGTGCTACCATGTTTCCAAAGCTCAGACCAATGTGTACAATTCCTTATCATAAGTTGGGTAACTTAGCTTTTCATCAAAATATCAATCGCTCATCCTTTTTGCATTATATAGTACCAATACCTAAACTAAAAACATCACATTCAATCTCAAATATTTTGTTAAAATTAGGTAAAGATAATAATGGAACATTTGTTAGTTTTTGCTTGATGAGCTGAAATGCCCTCTCTTACTCTTTACCCCACTTGAAGCCAACTTTTTTCCTTTTTACATTAGTGATTAGTGTGGCCAAAGTACTAAAGTCTTTTAGAAATCACTGGTAGAAAGTAGTGAATCCATGAAAACTCCATATGCTACCTATGCTTGTGGGACTTAGCTATTCTTGAATTATATGATTCTTCTCCTCATCAATCTATATTCCTTTTGCACTCACAACAAAACCAAGAAACACAACCTTATCAGTGTAAAAGGTGTATTTCTTTAAGTTATAAAATAATGTCTCTTTTCTAATTACAAGCCAAAACTAATTTTAAGTGCACAATATGATCATCCATGTTTTTGCTATAAATGAGAATATCATCAAAATAAACAACAAAAATCTGCTTATGAATGCATGCAATACATGGTTCATTAATCGCATAAACATGTTTGGTGCATTAGTTAAACCAAAAGGCATTACTAACCTTTTGTACAGACCATATTTTGTCACATATGTAGTTTTTCATTCATCCCCCTCTTTCATGCATATCCACTCTTCAGATCAATTTTCAAAAATATACAAAATCCACTTAGTTTATTTAATATATTATTTAAGCGAGGAATAAAATGTTGATATTTTAACATAATGTTGTTGATGGCTCAATAGTCAATGCACATTCTTTAAGTCCTATCTTTTTTAGTAACAAGTAAGACTGGAATGGCACACGGGCTCATACTCTCCCTTATGTACCTTTTCTTTATTAACTCATTTACCTGCCTTTAAAGCTTCTTTGTCTGCTTAGGATTGCTCTTACAGGCTGGTTGGTTTGGAATTATCACATTCGGTACAAAATTAATTTGATGTTCAATCCTTCAGATAGGTGGTAATATGTGTGGTGCCTCTTTAAGAAAAACGTCCTTATAGTCCTTAAAAAAAAACAATAGAACTACTAGGCAAACTAAGGTCAATCTCATTAGTATTTAAAATATTTTTTTTTGCAAAAGGAATCATTGCGTATTTTAAAAATTCACTCTTTTTATTCCATTCGCTTTTGCATAGATTTTCTCTAATTTTTTTTGATTAATCAAATCTACCCTTTTTTTCTCTCTAATTTTCTTGGCCTCTCCTTTATTTACTCTCGAATTCTCACTTGGTTTCCTTTTATCAATTTTTTTTGTTACTTTTCTTTTGTAACCTCATTTCATCCTCATACAAAGATACAAGACTGATTGGCCATTGGTTAAGTATAAAGGAGTATTTATTTATAAAGCCATCATGTTTCACATGTCTATCAAATTGCCATGGACAACTTAGCCATAAGTATCCAGCTTGCATTGGCACTACATCACACAACATTTCATCTTTGTATTTACCAATTCGAAATGCAACTAACATCTGCTTGCTTACCCCTATCTCACCACTATTATTTAACCGCAACTAACATTTGCTTGCTTGCCCTTATCTCACCACTATCATTTAACCATTGTAACTTGTACGATTTAGGGTGCTTCAATGTGGGTAGTCCTAATTTTTCCACTACTGTTGTGCTTGCAACTTTAGCATAACTACTGCCATCAATATGGCACCTAGTATGAAAAATTTTCTCTCACTACACTTCTTCAACTTCCTTTACCTATAAGCTCACTCCCCTGGCCATTAATGTTAGTGCATTAGGGCTAAATACTCTTGCTCAAAAACATCCTCTAATGGTGGCATGTTATCGGTGCTGGAATCATCATTATTGGTTATAATCTCACCAAAGTCTTATATCACCATAACCTGCCTATTTAGACATTGATGGGCTATATGTCTCTTGACTTGGCATTTAAAACATTTAATGTCACGATTCCTAGAGGTAGAAGTGTTAGTTTTACCTTGAGAAACATGCCTAGTGTTCTCGACCTTAGGCTTGATTTATGCTTAAGAGTTGAGGATGTTTATATCTTGTCTTCTTTATTTGAAATACTCAGTTTCGAAGATGTATTACTTGAGTTATGGGTTGTACGTGAACTTCACCCTTGAGTTGTTGCTCCACTTTGATGGCCCTATGTGCCATATATTCCAACTCCATATAACGTTGCATCTCTACCTTATCTTGGATCTCTTGGTTTTAATCCAAGTAAAAACTTATCCATTGTATCCTCTCGATCTTCCTCTGCATCAACCCGAATCATAGGAATCTCCATCTCCTTGTAATAATCCCCTATGCTCTTAATTCCTTGTCTAAGACCTTGCAGCTTCTTATCTAATTCTCAGCAGCAGTGACTTGGAGCAAACTGCTTTCTCATCACTATTTTCATCTCCTCCCATATCTCTATTATATGCTTTCTATTCTGCCTTCTATTTATAACAAGCTTATCCCATTGGTTAATAACATAGTTAAAAAATTCAATCATAGCAAGTTTTATCTTCTTTGCTTTGGTATAATTATGATAGTCAAATACAAATTCCATCTTCTTCTCTCATTCAAGGTCTACTCAAGATTGGATCTACCTTGAAATGATGGAATCTTTATTTGAATATTCCTTAAGTCATTATCTTCCTAATTCCTAGCTTTTCTAAACTGCCTTCCATACCTCTTGTTACTAGCAGTTGAATCTTATTCATCTTCTTCACCAAAATTGAACCTATAATACCTTTCATCTTTAACCCCTATTTCCCTTGGTTAAACTTTTTCTTTCCTATACATTAGGTCTATTCTATTGGTTGTCAACACTTGCATTCTCTATCTAATCTATTCATTCAAGAACCTGCTCTAATTCTAGCTTCATCATATGCCTCATCTCATCCATTATGGCTTCCATAAACAATATTGGATCAGCCACTCCCATAGCACCTTTGGCAATGCTGTTAGTATTGTTGTGAGACATGATTTTGCAAAAGATTAACTTAAAAAAAAGACCTCTCAATTCTTTACCTCCCATGTTTACACTCAAGAATATAAACCCTTTTCCTATGTTTTGCTTAAAAAATGTGGCTTTTATCCTTCTAATGCTCTCACTACTCTTCCTTTTCCATTTAATAATTCTTTTTTGGTTCTTTTCAGACTAAATAAACAATAATCAAAATTTCCAACAACAATTCACCGAGAACTCATCAAGGCAAACATAAAGGCTAGAAACAAGGTTATATCATGGATTTAAAGGTTTTAATTTCACAGAAGAAAATTCAATTTTGTAACCACAGATTTCAGAATTAAACAACACTACAAAAATCCTAAAATTTGACACACAAATATTAGGGTGTTGATGACCAAGTGAAATATAATTTTTTTTTCAATATTAGAAATTAAAAGTAAAGCTATAACAAGGAAAAGAGAGAAAATTAATCAAAGGAAAATCTAGCCAACTAGTGTTCGGAATGGGAGTATGAAACTAGGCTAAAAAATAAAAGAAAAATAGGCTAAAAAAACAAAGGGATAGGCCAAACCTGAGGCTAGAACCTTGGCTCTAATGCTAAATGATATAAACATTATCATGAATAATAAGACTTGAAACACAATTGAGAACCCAAGATCATTCTACAATCAAATTTGAATGGAATGACTATGACTCGCTACCTATGTGGAGTTAAAAACCTTGGTATAATGAAGGCGCCATAATCAATTATGGAAGGATTGATTGATAAGTTAAAGATGAATGCCATAAAAAATTCTAATAAGTTGGAATAATTCTTCAAAGAACCAAAGAGAAGAAACAACTTGTAATTTTTTGAATAATCATCTATTTTCTTGTTCTCCATAAATGCCTATTAATAGGCTAGCTTATTATAAAAATTTCCAAAAATAGCTTAAGGAGACAATTAGCCTATTAAAGGGGTATTCACACACCTAGAAAGGAAATAATCAGCCTATTAAATGGCTGTTCACCCACCTAAAGTAGAAAAAGAGATAATCATCCTATTAAATGGTTGTTCATAGACCTAAAACAAAAAAGGAAAGGTTAACAAGCCTAGTCAAATACAAAGAAAGTAAACAACTTTGGCATGCAAGGTTTTAATCAGTCATTAAAATACTCCAAAGCATGCTAATTTTTACTTGCTAAAATTAAGCTTAGCTTTGACCAGATTCTTTTAGAACTTGAATCATATTAATGCATTTTTGTTAAACTCATGGACTATGCTTAATGGGCCTTTATGCATTCGCTTAAGTCCAAGCTTCTTGAATCTACCTGTTGAGAGCATCTTTGAACTTATTTGCTTATGCTTTTGTAACCAAAGTAATTAGAGCTTAAACTGGATCCCTTGAAGTCATGCCATGATATGCATCATGCAGCAGAAAGTAAACATAGATTTACTTGGATTTCTTTATTGATCTTAGGTAAAGATGTACATGTGGTTGATTTTGGAAAACATAAATATGATAAAGATCTTACCTACTCAGAGACTTGTAATTTTGAGTGTGTCAATCCCTACACGAACACTACCACAACTTGGTTATTTGATCTCTCTTCAAGGTGACAAGCAGCACAAGCATCCTACCTTTAACGGTGATCCACATAGATGTTTATTAGAGCCTTCACAAAGTCCAATGGTTCTCCAATACTAGCCAGAAGGCTTTAGAAGCCTTAGCCAAAAGATAGGATACAATCATATTCAATCTCACATAATCGAGAAAAATTTTGAGAAACCATAGGAAAGTCACAAGGACGTGAGATGGGGCTATATAGAGGCCATGGGGATATAACAAGCAGTATTTTACCTCATATGGGTGGTAGCTACTTTTTTTTATGCTAGAAAATAATTTTTTTCACTTTTTCCAAATCAAGAATAATTCTAGACCAATAAACATAAAAGTGGCACATGGAGTTTTAGGGAGCGCTAGGGCTTGCACCAACTTGGCTTAAGGATTTATAAGGAATAGTGTCAAGGGTTTCACCCTAACCTTTCTCCATTCCCATAGTTCCTTTAAACCACTGCCAAAAACACTTCCAAAACCCTTTATTCCATTTATCCTTCCTTTTAAAACTTTTTTCCGTTAACAATCTACCAAAAAACTCCTTTTCATCATTTCTTTGCTTCTAAACATTAAAAGAAGAAAAAAAGGTAAGTCCAAAGTTGCTACTTAAAGAAAAAAGGCTAAAACTTGAGGCTTTTTGGTATATTTTCTCATCTAGATCTATTTTTTTCTCATTTCTAGCACTTCCATCATTTCAGAGAACCATTTATGTTGCTATGACCATTCCAGGACACCCATGCATTATTGTTGCTTTGGTTGTGGTAGTCTTAGGATTTTGATGTTCTTTTGATGCCTTGAAGTTACTTGGTAGGCCATCAAAACAATCCCTTATTCATACATTGTCTACATGTTTCATCTATTTTCACATACTTAACACATGCTTGAATGTTCTTCTTAACATGCATTGAGTATGTTCATGCATTTCTTGCATTTTAAAGAGTTTAATGGCATAAAAATACTATCTTGAAAATTTCAACATGCTTTTTTTTGCTTAGATGTCATCTTGCATAACATGATTTGATGCCATTCATAGAATTATCATTTCCATACACGTTATTTGTTACCTTTTTGCATTTTTTGTCAATCTTTTCCATATTAAAATGCCATTTTTGTGTGTTTGTATGTGTTATCTCTATCAAGATGCTTACTTGTTTGCTAAAAATTGATTTTCAAAAAAAATCCCCAAGTTAAGTTCATGCTACTTCCAATAAATGAAGACTAGCATGGATTTAATGTTTTCAAAAAATCGAGCCTCCAATCTTAGGGACAAATAAAACAATCCAGATGGGATGCATGGTAAAATAAGTTTAAAAATGCTATTTTTCAAGCAAAAATGACCTTTTTAGTTTGAAAATACATTAAGCCTTGATCTTGAGTTTAACACCTTCATGGTGGCATGGTTAATAGGTCGTTTCATCATCCCAAACTATTCAAGGATTGTGGAATAAATTTGTGATGCCCAGTCATTCTTTTCCTTGTTTGTGGATGTTCAAATGTCCATAGCTCAAATTTAACCCCAAGAAACCCAAAAAAAAAATCAAATAATCCCTTATTTTTGCTCTAGTAGCACTATAATTTGAGTTTAACTGATTGAACAAGTCTACAACTACTACTTCTACATGCCTCAATACCCTTAGGAAGAAAACTAAACCATATATGGCCAAGGTGAAGCATCAAAGGCCTTTTCAGCGTTAGAGCAAATTGAGATTTAATCCTTCAAAACTACCATGAAATAACACTAGTGTTCCTTTTTGTTTAATAAAATGGTAGCCTATCTCTAAGTCTATATCAATAACTTCGTTCAATTTCTTATGAAAGCTAGTCGACTTACGTTTCTTAGAATAAGGGGCTTTATGTCTAAAGGTCCAAGTTCAAGCAAAGCTGAGATGTCTTCCATAGTCAGACTCATGTCATGTTGATTGAACGAAAAATACCAAAATTATGGATCCTAAAACTCAATCATGGCTCGAATTAACTGTTCATAAAATTATACTTAAACAATTGTGCGATCTGCCCATATTTTTCAATAAAGCGGGTCTACTTAGTGTTTCCCTATTGATCCCATATCTCTATTTAAATTATTCTGACAAAGATCCAAGTGTGTAATTTTTGGCAATTTTTACTTTTTTTATATGCAATCCCCACACTTTTTCATATTAATATTTGACTTGGAACTAACTCCCTTGAAATCCATGGAAATAAACACTGCATGCACTCTTTTGGCTATAAAGTTAAATGAAAATTGAGCTAAGTTGAAATTTTATGGTAAAGCAAATGTCCCATGTATGCATATGAGGACAAATGCACCAAAAAAAAAAGAAAACAAAAAAAACATAATTCAATATCCATAAGAAGTAAAAAATTTCAAAATAAAAACAATACAATTATAAATTAACTAAATAAATGAAGATCATAAATTATTCACAAAAGATATCAAAGTTATTCAAATAAAACAAAAAAGAGAAAAGGGTAGTTTTATCTTTTCTTCTATCTCTAACTTTTGGTGACACCTAAACTTGGGCAAGGTTTTAACTGGGAGGTTAGTATGGTTCACTATAAGTGGTTTATGTCAGACCTCTAACTAGGCTTTCGAATTCCTCGAGATGGAAAGGACTAGTGAGGTACCTTCTCCTTATTCATCATGGATTTATTTTAGAATAGGTTTAATTTGAGTAAGCATATCTTTCATGTCTATAACAAGGCTATTTCCTTGGGTAAACATAGGAATCTAGACCCGATAGGCTTTTCACTAGCTGAAATAGAGGCTAACACCTTAAGAGGTAGAGCTACTTCACCTCTTCCTAAAATATTTGGTACCTATATCCCCTTCATATATGACAAAAGAGAAACTACTACACATGTACACAATGTGTTCGAAAGGACAAATATACCTTTTATGACAAAAATAAAACCCATTATCCTAATCCCTAAAAGACAAAAAGCAAACACGAAAATATTAGTGTAAAATAAATATTAATATAATGAAAAAAATTTTTAAAAAAGGAATTTAAAATTAAATACCTATTGAAATTGAATATACTAAAATTTAGTTAGCATGTAATTAATTTTAGGCCTGACTCTATATGTACCTAGTGGAGTCACCAGGCTATTACAACATGGCTCGGATACGAATCCTGACCTAGCCCATCTAAAATGGGCCTCACTCCTATATTTATTAATATATCACTATTTTAAATTCTTTTATTTTTATGGGCCATATTATTATTGACATTTACTTATTTTTTAGGGATCAGGTGGTCTAGATGTATCGCTCACTCAACTTAACCTCAAATAATCATTATAGAACAATAACTTATTTAGAGTCACCACCAATCTATTTGGGCTATGTGAGATTGGTCACCTACCAGAGTTCATATTTCAAAGGTCACAAAACCCTAGAATACCAACTTCGAGGTTTGCAATCGTACTGGAGATCATATAAAAAGGTCTGAGAGTCGGTTAAAATCAGAAGTAAAGATTGACCCTCTGGTGATACCTAAAAATCAGTGCCTTATTAATTACATGTTAACTTGAATTTCTTATTTCTGTCTAGTTTCAACATATAGCATTTAATTATAAATTCCAATAATAATACTTTATCGAACAAATTTATTATTCTGTTATGAGAAAATTAGGTTTTTTGAAATTTTTTAGAATCAAAATCTCTTATAAACCCCACTAGAGGACCAATGGAGCATGAAAGGTTTTTTATCATTATCTTTTGTACCCCACTGGAAAACCAGAGAACACAAAAGTTTTTAAAAATCAAAATATTTTTTTGCACCCGCTGGAGAGCCAAAGGAATGAGAAAGGTTTTCTCTTTTCAAAATCTATAAAATTCTTATTTTCACTTTAAAAAGGCTATCTCATTATTAAAATAATCTGTAGAACCCCTCTCATATTCTGGAAAAATCCACGTATTACTCTGACTCAGAGACATTGCCTTAGTTTTCTAAAAATAAATTTTTGATTTTATAAAAAATATTTATAGAACAATCCTAAGACCCGAAAATAATCTAAAATGGCAAACTTGTCCCTAGTGTGCACTTTCGACATGAAAATATCCTAATAATCACATAAGACTTGGTTCTAATGCCAAATTATTAAAATGCCCTTGGGTTAGCCTTCGACATGAAAGTATCTTAATAATTCTAAAGGACACAAAAAGGTAAATATTGATGATTTTTACCTTAAATGGGTAATTTAGATGGCAAATATGACCTAAAGTACAAAAATTGCTAATGGATCCCTAAATTTCTTAAAATTACATATTAGTCCCAAATTGACTGAAAATACTAAAAATATTTTTTTGCCCAAAATGCCCTAAACTAAAATAGAAAATCCAATTAAGTCCCTAAGTTTTTCAAAACTTACATTTCGTACCCTAACGATGAATCGAAAGAATACAAAAAGTTTTAATATTGTTTACACCCCACCGAAGGACCAATGGAATGCTAAAATATTTTAAAATACTATAAGTGAATAATTTCATGCTAGAAATGACCATTTTGACCTAAAATGCTACATTTTCTAAACGATCCCTAAACATTTTTAAATTTACAAATTAGTCCCTACATAATTAAAACAAAAAATCAATTAAACAAATCAAAATAATCATAAAAAATCACATAGAAATTCACAAGAAAAGTTAGCCACCTTCTTTTGTCCCTAGAATAATTTTTTTAATATTTGCACAAAAATCCCTAAACTTTTTCAGATTACAAAAAGACCTAAAGAAATGTATTTTAACTTGATAAATGCATAAAATACACTCCTAAGGGTGCAAAGTACTTTGACCAAGCATATATGGGCTAAACAAAACTTTTTATTATTTTTTATTTTTTACAAATTAGTCCTTAAACTTTCTATATTTACAAAATGGCCACAAAGATTAAAAAATCATCACATAAGCATGCATGAGTTTCGGTGAACACTAAACATTTTACTAAACAAAATTTTTTTAACTCAATAGTCATATATTCATATTTTATCCAACACAAATCAACACCATCATATAATAAAATCATAAAAATAAACATATAACTATGTAATCTCAACATAATAACAAGAAAGCACTAAAAGAAATAACATACATATGAACATATATATGACAAATATAACACAAAAACCAACATCATATCAAGATAAACATGATTTATGAACAAGGATAGTTTACTAACAAGAAAAACTAAACAACAATTAAATCAAAGAAATTGGTTCATGGCCATTATCCTTAAGTCTTTCAACAAGGATCAAAATCATGAACTAAAGCATGATTTTGGCTCACTAACAAGAGGAAGAATGAACAAAAATAAAGAGAAAACCAAAGCTTTTAGGAAGAAATTTACCTATTCAAAGCTTTTGAAACTTATTTCAAGTGCTTTTCTATCTTTTTTTTTTCTCAAGCCAAAACCTTCCAAATGAAAAAAATATCCTCCCAATTTATTAAAAGAGGAGATTCAACCAAGGGGATGACAAAATCCCTTTGGCTGAAACTAAAGGAAATTTTTTTCTTAATTTATTTTTATTTTTTAATTATTAATATAAAAATATAAGAGTTGCATTTATTTGACAAGCAATTAGAGGTCACTCAAAAATATAGGGTCATGATTGCCTATATAAATCATATAATGGGTAATTATAAACCAACTAAATTGGTTAGGAAAAAATTGGAAATCAACTAGGCTAGTTTCGTGAAACTAGTAGAAAATAACCAATAATTAAAATAAAATTAAAACGATGATAATAAAATAAAGAATTAAAATATTACCATTAATAATTATAAACAAAATTTTGGAAATGAAATAATGAAAAAAACTTGATTGAAACTCAAAAACTTGTAAAATTATACTAGAAAAATTCTTATGGAGAAAAGTTAATATATACATAATTAAAAACTCAAAAAATTAATTAAATTTCCAAAAATTGATTTAACGTGAATTTAATAAAAATATTTCAAGAATTTTAGAAATTATAAACTCAAAAAAAAATCCAATTGAAAAAATTTACGAAGTAAAAAGCTCTATAACTTGAAAATGGGAAAAATCCATAAAATGAATTGGAATTTTTCAAAAATGATTTTATGACAATTTATTGGGAATATTTAAAAAATTTTAAAGTTTCAAACGTGAGAAAGTTTTACTAAAAATTTTATAAATAAAAGAAAGCTCATATTTTGAAACCAAGAAAAATTTTAAAGAATACATTGAAAATTATATAAAACAAGTTAAATACAACATATTATCCAAAATATTAATTATCAAAAATGAAAAAGGTGAATGACCGAAATAAATTTAACAAAAAAAATTTTATCAGCATAATACTTGCGATATCATGAAAATTCAAAATTAATTAACAAAATTGACAATTTGGCACCTCGTGGTAGAAAATGACAAGACATATTTTTTCTTGAATATTTTTGATTTTTTGGAATGCATATTGGCATAAATACTAACAGGTGTCGATAAAAATATACTATAGTCAATTTTTTAAGCTTTACAAAAAAAATTTGAAAAATTCATAAAAATGTGAAATTTGACCATGATATCATCTACGAGAATGATTTTCCAAAATTTG
>JBBYHM010023124.1:0-10425 GCA_038381775.1 Adansonia rubrostipa
ATTAAGATAAAGTTATCTAAAAGTTAGATAATGCTCTAATTAAGACAAACAACCTAAACTTTAAGTAATGTCCAATTTAATGTCTTAAAATATTGTTTTCGGAAAACAAGTTTCCTAAATGGTTTTTGGAAAATAAGTTTCCTAAAATAGAAGGATTGTCCAAATTAAGATAAATTTATCTAAAAGTTAGCTACTATCCTAATCAAGACAAACAACCAAAATGTTAGGTAATGAGTAATTTAGGATAATCTTCCTAAAAGTTAGGAATTTAATTAAAAATGTTTTTATTAAGGAACAAAAATTACTAAATAATTTGATATATCATCTAAAATTGTTTGATAAGGTTTATGCCAATGACAAATAAGATTATTAAGTGATGTTGGCTATGCTCATATTAATTCATGCTTATAATATGATTATGTTAGCATGAGGATGATTATGAACTAGACTTTAGTATAACTAGGTTATGGATGGCTGAAAATTTCCTTTGCTATTCATTTTAGATGTAAGGTCTGAGAACCTAGCCTTTTATTTTAATTTTGGGTTGTTAATTCTCTTCTTACCTAAGTCCCCTTGAATGTAACTTGAGGTTTCTTACAATGATATGTAACAGTTACATAAGACCTGTAGATTTAAATTAGGTTAAGATTAGAATTTATATAAATCCAAGATGTAAAGAAAATAACACTAAGAAAAAAGGACCAAGGAGATCATTTTTAAAACTTGCGAAGACCTTTCATGATATCCCCATGAATTCAACCAATTAGTTTCCTAAAGGCCATAATCATCCTAGTAGATTACATGTGTTAGATTTATTTTTTAATTTATATATGTGATATATGATTGAATAAATGCTAAGCATGCTAATCAAACAAAGTAATGAAACCTGAGCTAAATGATACAAATCCTTTGTAAAATATTGAGGCTATGCCTAAGCATGATTAGACACCTTCCATTAATTATAACAAGATACCAGAGCTCCAACTATAGAGATTTTGGGCTATCTCTAAGGTGTCTTCTATCCGAGCTATTTGAGTTATAATTAATGTGTCTTACTTTGCTAAAGCTATGTTGTTCGGATGCTTACAAACTTGACCCCATAGCATTAGATTCGATGCTTACGTGAAATGCATACGATGTATTTAGGTAAAACAGTTACCACCAAACGAATCTAGGATTTGCATAAGATGCAACTAGTAAGCTACTTTACCTATCTATCTTTCATGATTTGTTGGGCTATAACCAAGGTCATGAAAGGATGAAAGGGGTCCTAGCTCATTAAAAATATTCAAATGTTGAACTTTTCATATTATATTAGAGCACTATAGTGTCAATAAAATAATGAGGACAACCATTAAAGTTGTAAAACCTTATTTATTGATTAAAATTGCAAATTATTAACTATAAAATATTTTGGTTCATAATGAAAATAAACACAACATGAGTAATAGACTATTGCTAAGTAGCATACATGATGCTCATAAGTTTTAATGGGCCAGACTCTATTGATTAGGCCCATATTGAATGGCATATCTAAGACTAGCCCACTAAGTTAGAGTCAGTCTATCAAGTTCATATTGATAACCCTAATCAAGTCACATTGTGATGATGGCTAGTATGATGCCAAAAATCTAAAATAAGCAAGTGGCTATTTAAGCTTATTAAATCATCTAAAACCTTAAAGAATTATTCTACAAGGATAAACATAATAAGAGATTTGACATCCCTAAGGAATTCCTAAGCAAGATGTCAAAAGGTAGTCTAAACAAGCATCCTATGATAGGATGTATTTCAAGACTTGAGCAGTTTAGATGCATCATGATCTAGGCATTATCTGCATACTTTCTTTTGAAGGAAGACAAAGGAAATGGTAAGGGGATATGCTAACATAGTGGAGAGCTAGATTAATAGAGTAAATATTACAAGGAAAATTTTGATATGATCAAAATTAAGAAACTTGCAGGAACTTTTATATTAGATATATATTGAGATTAATTCATTTCTCTTGGTATATGATACCTAAAAGTTGGTGCTTAAATATGTATGGTATATTGTAAGCCCAAATAAAATAAGTAGTGAAGATGGAACATAAATAAAGGTAACATTATTGATATTTATCAAAGCTTGCCTCTTTGATTGATGTTTTTGAAACATAATCATGATTTATTCATAAACAAAAAATGCTTATAATTGGCATTTATATGCCAATTGAGGATTAAAGCTGGCATTCGATGCCTAGTTAGATTCAATATGCATTAGAACTTGTTCTATGAGATGGGCATATTATTCTTTAACATACAAATTGCATTAGTATTAAAATACTAGACAGTTATTACTTATAGGATTCAAAAATAGTTTTGAACCCAATTCTTTTTAAATCTACACTTGTAGGATTTAATGGAAGGCATTTATGATTCTTCAAATGTTAAAGATCATAATTTGACTCAGTGATAAAAACCCATGATGTTAAAAATGAAATTATTTGGAATGTGTTCCAAATTAGTGAGGATTGCATGTTAATACCCTAAAGGTTATAAACAAACTTTTTTTTTAGACTCACCAAATAAGTTACATTTAGATCATTATTTTATAATCTAGTAAAAGATTCCTAATAATTGTTAAAGTAACAACTAAGCCATATGATAGGAATCTAGGTCTTGTTGTGATCCGAACAGTTAATGACTTTGATAATGAGATTATCAAGAATATGACCGATCATATTCTCACAATTGCAGTAAAGTTTTGTCAAAGGTAAGACATAATTACTAATTAAAAGAGTTCAACATTGGATGCTTTAACGATTAGCTTAGTGTAAGAAGGAGATGTTTGTGTATGCCTTGGAGCCAATTGAATTGGATAAGGCATATATAAGTTAATAATGCAAACTATTCACTTATGTTAGTGATTTAAGGTTTTCCTTCATGCTAGTGGCATGATTGATAATCTTGCAAACAGTAATTGGATAAAGACCATGAAACATAATGGCCTTGTAAAGTTAGTAATGAGTTACAATGATGAGATCTGTATGCATTAAAGTCGTGTTTCTAAAAAGGTTGCCAGTCATCGCATTGTCAAGACAACATATTAACGGCGCACAAAGACTAGAATATGCTAAGCCTCCATGCATTTGATGCATGCAACTCTTTGATCTCATAGAAGTTAAAGTATATAGATATTTGCGAGTTGCATATGGGTGCTTGTTTTATAGAAATAAGTTCATTAAACATGGCCCATATGAGAACTCCATTTGGTATATGTCACTCAAGTGTCTATGGAATATGTTTTTATGTTCCAGTTATGTATATTAATCCACAAACTTGTGATACTAGGTCACCTTGTTTAAGGAGTGTCATACTTTAATTTATCTGAAACAAGTCTGCAATGGATGGAAATTTAAGGTAGGTTATGTTAGGTATGACTTGAATCATATAGTGGATGAATGATTGATTCGAAAAGGATTCACCACTTCGAGTGACATTAGAGACATATCTCATATGTTCTTATCTTTGGTTAACTTGATAAATACGTTTAACAACACATGATGAATTTAGAGGAAATTGTTTCTCTAAATTCATGAGGTTAACTAAAAGCTGCAGGAACTAATATGGATTGATACATGAGTAGACACTGCACCATGCTCATAGTCTTTCTTGGTTGCCTTGTGAAAAGATCGAAGTACATTGAGAGGCTGGCTTCTAAAAGGTTTCTTAAGAGGTTATATTGACTCTTCCTGCATACAGAGTGCCCATGATGCCTTGTTAAAGGCCAATCTTAGCCTATAAATATAAATACTATTGATTGCATAATTATATTTGTTGTTGTTATGATGGAAGCCTAACAGTCATACATAATAAGATGATTTATTAGATTGAAATCGGGATTTAATTAAGTATGACTTAATTAAAAAAATAAATGTATAATAAGGAGGATAAAGACAATTTAAGTCATAAATTAGATTTATGAAATTTAGTTAGAGATGTCTTAATGTGGCAATAAAGATAAGAATGTCTTTTCAAGATAATGTTTATTTGTAAACAAAGTTTTAGGGATATTATTAAGTAAAGCCAAATAATTGCATTTTAAAAATTAACTAATTATTTGATAATTATTTAGTTAATTACTTAATATTATTTACATGAAGTGAATTTTTTTTTACTTAGGTTAGAAAATTTAATTATGCATTAAATTATCTAACATGTAAACATAGGTGTTGAGCCAAAAGCCTAAATCATCAAGTCAAAAGAGTTTAGTTGTGAACTACTCTAAGTTAGGCTTGCTAATGGGCTTGGCACATGGAATAGCCATCCTTGATGTGTTATTGGGTTAAAATATTAATAAATTAGTATTTGGGTCTAATCTTGAGCAAGCTAATTAAAATAGTTTTAATTGAGCTCCAAAAAATGCTCCAAAATGAGGCCACCTTCTTGTTATATTAGTAATGGGCTTAGATGACCCAATAGTCAAGCCTATCCTAGCCCAAGTTATATTTAAATACATTATTAAGGCTTTTTGGAGATCATAAACATTAAGAAAATGCTAAGCACTGGCCTTAGACTTCCTTGAGGGCTTTAGTGCAACACGTATTCTTCCCTAAGCTCTCTTTATGTTTTCATGGACTTTTTTAGTGTTCTTAAATCATTCTTGACATAATGAAATTAGAAAAATAGTTTTACAACATTCAGAGAATAATTTTTCATAAAAGTTATGAAATTGGCTAAATCTTAAAATCCTTAGGTGATTAGAAAGTAATTTTTTATCACAATGAAAGGTGGAAAATCAGTTTTTTATCCTAAAGCAATCAACCAAAATCAGAACTTGGGATTTTTGGATTCATTTGCTTGCATTTGAGAAAAATAGCTACATCCTTATGGAGTTGCTTTGTCTCCTCTTTAGCGCAACAAGCATAGGAATTGTTTTCCTCTTTGTTTTTAAATTATAGTCAGATCATATGTTCATCTTTTCCTAAGATTTTATGGAAATTCGAGTGTTTCTTTATTTAATTCCGCTGCATATGTTTAATTTTGATTAAATTTTTATGTTTATATCGGTAAACATAAGCTCAGATTTTCCTTCTCACATGTGACACATAGTCAATAAGTTATATGCATGTTACTATATTATAGGTGACAAAGGTTTTCCTTCATATGAGTGGCGTAATTGACTATCATAGAAACACTAATTGCATAAAGCCTTTGAAACACAATGACCTTGTAGAGATAGTAAACCATTATGATAATGAGATCCTTTGCATTGAAGCCTTATTTGCAAACCTACCTTATCTTTTTTCATTCTAGAGTTTTAAAATTCTCTTTTCATCTATCTCCTCTCAAATGTAACTCAAGGTTTCTTCAAAACGTATGTAAAAATTGCATAGTTTAGATTCAAGATTAGGTTAGTTTAGGGAATTTTATTTTTCCAAAGTGTAAAAAGAAGATGGTACTATAAAGAATTATTTAAGGAGAACACTATCGAGGCTTGTGAAAACTTCTTATATTATCTTAGTGTTTTGACCAACTAGTTTCCAAATGGCTCATGGCAACTAGACTTAGATAAAAGCCCATAATAGTCATATAGGATTGCATGATTAGATTTATTTTATGATATATATATATATGACATGTTTGTGCCTAAAATAAATGTAATGCAATGCGATCCAAATTCAAATCAATGAGAATTAAGTAAAAGAAATCTTGCATAAAAAATTGAGTCCATAGCTAAGCATTATAAGATGCCTTCCATTATTCATAACAAGATACTTAAGTTTCGACTGTGAGGAATTATTGAGTTACTCAAGGTCGCTTCCACCTGAAATGAGTATGTTATAAGTAGTGGGTCATACTAAACTAATGATGCATGGATCGGATGTGTCGCACTTGACCATATGACATTAAATGCAATGGCTAGGAGAAATACATAAGATGTATTTGGGTAAAAAGCTACCACTTAACCTATTTAGGAGTTGCAAAGAGATGCAATTGCTAAACTAAGTTAACTACTCAACTAATTTTTACATAATTTGTTGGGTCACCCAAGGTTATGTAAGAATGAAATAGGCCTAGCTCATTAAGAAGATTTAAATGTTAAACTTCTCGTATCATAGTTGAGGGCTATAATTCTCATATTCAAATGTTAGTGATTCAAGGTTTCCTTCATGTTAGTGGCATGATTGATGTTCATGCGAACATTAATTAGATGAAACCCATGAAACACAATGGCCTTAAAAAGTTAATAATTAGTTACAACAATAGGATCCTTATGCATCAAAGTTGTGTTTCTAGAAACATTCCTAGTTATTGTATTGTCAAGACAAGGCATTGACAATGTACAAAGACTAGGTATGTTAAGCCTTCATGCATTTGATGCATACAACTTTTTGATCTCATAAAATGTGAAGTATAGAGATATTTTAGGATAGCTATAGGTGCTTGTTTTGTGGAAACAAGTTCACTAAACATTGCCTATATGAGAATTTCATTTGATATCAGTCATTTAAGTGTCTATTGAATATATTCTCATGCGCCAATTTTGTATATTAGTCTTTAGACTTATGATTCTATGTCATCCCGTATGAGGAGTGTCATGCTCAGATTTATCTAAAATAGGTCCACAGTGGTTGGACACTTTAGGTTGGGTATATTGGCTATAACATGAATCATGTGGTGGGTGAATAAGTGATCTAAAGAGGATTCGCCATTTTGAGTGACATCGGAGATATATTTCATATGTTTTTGGCTTTGGTTAACTTGAAAAAGTCATTTGCCAACATATGATGAATTTAGAAGAAATTATTTCTCTAAATTCATAAGGTTAACTAAAAGCTATAGAAACTAATATGGATTGATACATGAGTAGACACGACACCATGCTTATGGTATTTCCAGGATATTTGGTGAAAGGATTGAAGCACATTGAGGGGCTAGTTTCTGAAAGGTTTTTTAAAAAGGACATGCAGACTTTTCCTATATACCAGGCGGCCATGATGCCTTGCTAGAGGCTAGTCTTGGTCTATAAATATAAATACACTTAATTCAGTAACTATGTTTACTACTATTATAATGGAAGCCTAATGGGCCATATATAATAAAATAATCTATATTTAATTAAATAAGAGGTAAAATAAATAGAACTTGATTGAATAAGCTCAATTAAGAATAATTTAAGACATAAATTAGATTTATGAAATCTAATTATAGATGTTTTAATATGGTAATAAAGATAAGAATGTCCTATTAAGATAATGTCTATTTGTAGACATGATTTTAAGGGTGTTATTAAATAAAGCCAAATAATTATATTTGAAAAAAATTAAATAATTATTTGATAATTTTTAATTAATTATTTAATATTATTTACATGAAGTAAAATTGTTTTACTTAGGTTAAAAAATTTAATTATGATTTAAATTATCTAATAGGTAAATTTAAGGGTTAAGCCAAAAACCTTTATTATCAAGTTAAGAGAGTTTCCTATGAAATACTCCAAGTTTGGCTTGCTAATGGGCTAGGCACATGGAATAGCGATCTTTGGTTTGCTATTTGACTAAAATATTAATAAGTTACTATTAAGGCTCAATCTTAGACAAGCTAATTAAAATAATTTTAATTAGGCTTCAAGAAACACTTTAAACTAGGCTACCTTTTGGGTATGTTTTTAATGAGCTTGGTTGATTTATTAGTCGAGCCTTACCTTGCACATGGTGTATTTAAATACATTATTAAGGTTTTTTGGCTACGAAGGAGCATAGGAAAAACCCTAGGTGCTAATCCTTAGACTTTTTTAAAAGGGTTTGGTGCAGCCTTTGTCTTTTTTAAGCTCTTTTTGCATTCTCATGGTTTTTTTTTAGTGTTCTTGATTTGTTCTTGGCACAATGAAAATCGAAAAATAGTTTTTTAGCATTGAAAGATAAGTTTTTCATAAAAGTTATGAAATTGGCCAAATCCCTAAATCCTTATTTCCTTAAGCTTTCTTTATGTTAATTAGTATTTTAAATGATCTCAAAATGTTTTGGATCAGTCTCAAGGTAGAAAATTAGTTTTCTATCTTGATGGAATTAACTAGAATCAAGAATTGTGATTTTTAGATTTATTTGTTGGTATCTATGAAAAGCAACTACTTTCCTATAAAGTTGTTTCTCCTTCTTTCTGCTGTAATAAGTAGAAGAATCATTCCCATATCACATCAGATTTGTACCTATTGGCAAGAATTTTTTTCCTGAAGCTTCTCAAGCCTTTTAGTTAGCACTGGATAATTATCGAATCTTATAAAAGTTCTAACAGACATCTGTGTGGATTACCATTAGAAGCAAAATATTTAGATTGCTTTTGGCCTCAAAAAGAGATCGTTGTAATCAACCTATTGTGCTTTCATGTAGGGATAGCATGCTTAGAGTTATGAGTCTCTAATTAGGTATGATTTCTATCAAATTCATATTTTTAAATTGCAGTCCAATCACATGTGCATCTTTTCCTAAGATCTTGAAAAAATCTAGGTGTTCTTTTGGTTTAATTTTGCTGTGTATGTTTAATTCAGATTAAATTTTATGCTTATATCGATATGCATGAGCTTGAGATTTCCTTTTCAGATGTTCTTTACATAATTAAAAAATATGCTAACCATGGATCTTTAGAATATGGCAAGTGCATTGTAAAGAGCAAATGGCATGCGTTAAGCAAATGTCACAAATAAGCATGCAAATGTTGTCTTCTTTTAGTCTTTCATATCAATGACAATCTAATTTTAACCTGAGTAACCATCAAGAACTCAATAATGAGAACTTTTTTACATTTTATCAATAAAAGGCAAAAGAAAGTGGTATTTTTTAGTTGCTAAATTTAGATTGTGATAGTCAATGCAAACTCACCATCCTGTTTATGCTTGAGTAAAAAAAAAACTCATTAGTTTTATTCTTTAAAATAGTGATGCCAAACATTTTAGGAACCATTTGTATTGGCTCACCCACTTGCTATCTGAGATAGGATTGATCACCTTAACATCTGGGAGCTTTAATATCTCTTTTTTAACAACTTCCATCATTAAAGGATTTAATTGGCATTATGTTTTTCTTGTTGGTTTTGATCATTTCTTAAACAAAATCTAGTGCATACACATGGATAGGCTTATTCCCTTGATGTCAGCAATCATCCAACCGATGGTCATTTTGTGATCTCTAAGCTCATAGATAAGCCTCTCTTCTTGCAATAGTGTGAGATATTTAACAATTTTGGAACATGTATTTTAAATTATCTAGTAGTGGTTTTAATTCCATGATCAAGGCTTACACAATGGAAGATAGAAGTTTCTAATTAGATACAGGCAAATTGATAAATGAAACACCAAACCTTTCATCACTAGGTGACAAAGTGTGTTGAAATGCCATTGCCTCCTCTATATGCTCACTTAAAGCCAATTCTTCCTTTGGTCTTTTAGATTTCTCTATTCCAAGATGCTTACTATTGGATTCTTCTAAACGGTCATCGCTATCTAACTCAAAAGCTTTCTGCACTAAAGAATTAACAACATCAACTACAAAAATAGAGTACAAGTCACTAGGATACCTTATGGTTTAAAGATATTAAAACAACTCACTTAATCATCAAATTCCATAGTGAGGTTATGAACTTCAATTTGGTTATGACTGCCTTTTAGAATGGTTTTCCTAATAAAATTGGGGTTGGATTGGAGGATGTCTCATCCTATATTCAAGAACATAAAAATTAGTAACAAAAACCAATTCATTAAGTTAAATAAAAATATTCTCCATAACTCCTATTGGATATGCATTAGAAAGATTAGTGACTTGTATAATAACACTAGTTTCCTTTAATGGTCCAAGATTCAAAGAAGCATAAATAGACTATGGCATAACATTAATAGATGCTCCTAAGTCTAACATAGCTAGGTCAAACCTAGCGTAACCAATTATATAGGGTATAGTGGAGGACCTAGGTCCTTGCACTTAGGTAGAAGTTTTATTTGGATAATTGTAAAGAAATTCTTCCCCACTCTTACCTTTTCATCCCCTTCTAGCTTTTGTTTAGAAGTGCACAATGGCATCCAAACAAAGGTATGTTTACTTGTACCTTACAGAAGGTTATAAACTATTTTCCTTTTTAGATCTTGCAAACCTTCTTGAAAATAGTGAAAGAGTAATATGAAAAGGGATGGAAGGTTTAGGGCTTACCTTCATAGATGGCATGTCTGGCTATGATGATGCAACAATGTTTTCTTCATGTTTAACAACTCTCTCTTTAGTTGGCACCAATGGTGGCATCGTAAATGGTGTCTCAAGTTGTTTTCCACTTCTTAAAGTCATAGCACTTTCATTTTCCCTGAGATTCACTACAATTTAAAAAGGTAACTTACCTGAATCTTTTGCCTCTAATCAACTTATTGTTATAGCCAATTGTCCTACTTGATTCTCCAAGC
>JBBYHM010023195.1:0-10419 GCA_038381775.1 Adansonia rubrostipa
TCTTTTGATAAATATTGAGCTTTCTTAAAAATCATAATGATGCAATCAAACAAAAAAGAGATCCAAAATGAAAAGATTGAGGCTCTGGGGTGAAAACCCAAATGCGCAGTCCATAGCAAAAATAATGAATTTTCAGTGCCACTCATAGGATTACCAAGATCTTGATAAGGAAACCATCATTCCAAAGAAATCCATGAACATCTCTAAAGTGTCATCTTTAAAGGTACCAACTCTTAAAATTACCTTCCTTATCTTTCCAGATTAGCTTCATAGTCTAAACCCGTCATGGCCAATCCTGGTGCCAATCAAACTATCAACGGTGAGAAGCTTAAAAAAATCTCAAATTTGTTTAGCTTTTTAGGAATTTATAAGGACTAGTCCATTCTGAGCCTAGAAAAAACAAGGAATTCATTTCATCTATCCGAAAACTTTCTTGAAAATGCCTAATTGCCATTCAAAAAATCTTTTAAATATAGATCAACAGTCTTCAAGAGACTTGAATATCATGCTAACTTGTGAGTTTTCATCAAATGAGCATTTTAAGCAAATAAGATAATAGATTTCCCAATCATGGGGAAAAAATATGATTAGAATGCTTCTTAATCAAAGGAAGGAACTATCAAGAAAGGTTAAGCTAGATTCAAAACGAGCTAGCTAGAGTCTCAACCTCTACAGCCTCAATAAGCATACATGCCATCCTTTATAAAAATATGCATCATTCGCATAAGTATTTGAGCATCACTTATCAACATACACTTCAATTTAAGCTTCGTATCGATAATGGCTAGTCTTGGTGTTTGCAGTTATAAGCATTAGCACTCATATGAATACACAAACACTAACATTCTCATGCATTCTTACCCACCTATAATCGCACTTATGAGCACACGTATTAAGAACCATTTTGTATTCAAGTGCATCCATATTTACAAGCATTCGTATTCACATGCATCCACATTTATGCATTGGCACACATGTGCATTTTCTTTTATAGTAAGCATTTTTACTCATGTATCGGTGATCTCACGTTCATTTTCACTTGCCTATATTCACACTCATATGAAATCTCATTCATGTGCATTTGCACTCCTGTGTTTTCTTACTCATGTACCTTTTCTTTCACACACATCTTTACTTGCCTGTGGTTACACTCACTTTGATTTATGAGCATTTGCACTCACGTGCATTTTTATTTACAAACAATTGCACTCATATGCATCCTTGCTTATCCATTTAACTGTATCCTGACTCATACACCTTCGCACTTACATGCATTCTTATTCATAAGTGGTCACATTCATGTATGTCATTATTTATGAGCATTCGCACTCATATACATTCTCATTTATAAGCATTCATAATCATATGCATTTTTACTTGCATCTATTAGCACTCAAGGGCACCCATTTCATAGGCATTTGCATTCACGTGCATTTACGTTCTCGCGTATTTATGTTCATGAAAATTCACCATGTTGCCTTGTATATATATGCATTATTCCATGTGCATGGGCATCTTGATACCAAGCATTACTACCAACTTACTCATATAACTTGGCATTTATGCCTTGAAATGACATTCACGGCATACATCATATTTTTTTTCTTGAGAATCTCAACCAAAAACTTTTTGAAGCCTCTCTTAGGGATATTTTTAATGTTTTTTGAAGCCTCACTCAAGGATGTTTTCATCAAAAGTCTTTAAAGTCCCCCTCAAGGATGTTTTCATCAACCAAAATTTTGAAGCCTCTTTTGAGGACATTTTCAAAGTTTTTCAAAGCCTTTCTTGAGGATATTTTATCAAAAACCTTTAAAGCCTTTCTTAAGGATATCTTACCAGAGCTTTTGAAGCTCTCTTGAGGATATTTTCAATGTTTTCCAAAGCCTCTCTTGAGGATATATCATTAAAAACTTTCAAAGTCTTTCTTAAGGATGTTTTCACCAAAAGTCTTTAAACCATCTCTCAAGGATGGTTTTATCAACCAAAATTTTAAAGCCTCTCTTGAGGATATTTCCAAAATTTTCTAAAGATTCTCCTAAGGATAATTCATCAAAAACCTTCAAAGCCTCTCTTGACGATATCTTACCAGAGCTTTCGAAACCTCTCTTGAGCATATTTTCAATGCCTCTCTTGAGGATGTTTCATAAAAAACTTTCAAAACCTCTCTCGAGGATGTTTTCATCTGTTACATTCAAAGCCTCTAGAAAGTTAAAGTGAAATTAACAAACCTTGAAGTAAGAAGCCACCCTATCAAATTCATAAAAGAGTAAACAATTGAAGAAGGCCAAAATTAACCACTAGATTAGGCTTTTGAAACCATCACCTTTGTGTTGTTAAGACATGCACGTACATCCTCATACACTATACAGTATTTGACATCCTTCAAGTCTTAGTTCCTGCATACGGAAGTCAAATTAGTAGGGAATCTAAGGTACAATTTTTTGCTTTTAAAAAGCCTCAAAAGGCCCCAAGTAAATATCTTTGACCTTACGACCTTATTGAAAACCATCCAAAAAATGTATATAAAACCATTTTCTTTAGTCTTCAATAAGCAAGATGTCTTTTTTCACCTACCTTAGTCATCAAAAATTAAAATGCCTTTTTTTACTTATTTGGGGAGTCAAACATATGAAACAACCTACCTCAGTCCACAAAAAGTAAGATGCCTTTTTTCACCTACCCTAGTCATCAAAGATTAAAATGCCTTTCTTTACTTGTTTGGGAAGTCAAACCCATGAAACAACCTACCTTAGTCCACAAAAAGCTAGATGCCTATCGAGTCAAAGCCTACATAAGCTAGTGGCACCTATTTGAGGGGTCAAACCCCGGGTACAACCTACCTTAATCCATAAAAAGCTAGACACTTATCAAGTTAAAGCCTACACAAGCTAGTGGCACTTGTATGAAGGATAAAACCTAAAAAAAACTTTGTAAGGAGGTCAAACCTTATAAAACTCACTAAAATATTCCTTCTCATCAGAATTATTATAGATATACTGGACCTGTCTCAAGAACACTAACTAAATCTTTATTTTTCTGCAGGTACGGAAACTGTCATTTACCCGAACAAAATGTTGTCTATTTATCTTTGCCTTGTTCCTAATACTTAGCAACAACCAAAAAGAGGCAACTATAGACACCTTATTTTGTTTGAGCCAACTCTTAGCATCCCTAGACTTAAATGAAAGATGATGAGCCAAAACAATAATAAACTATGGATAATTGTTGGGTGACATGTCACCAGGCACTATTAGTGACATGGCACTAGGCAAAAAATTTTTTAGGGAATGTCTAAACTGCCTATGGGTCGTATTAAAGAAAAATGTAAAATAAGGCATCAAAAGACACTTTTCATGGTGTCACCATAGTCATTCACATAAGTACACAGATCAATTTCCCACTGTTTATGATGAAAGTGAGGTAACTCGGGAAGCCATAGGCACGTAAAAGTTATATCGGTGCAAAAAGTATTGATATGAGGCTTCTATGTCACCAAAAATTTAAAATTTCACATGTAATATCAATACAAGAGGGTTTAGTATTGATACCAAAGGTGTGTATTGATACCTAGCATGTTTGTATTCATACAGACCTTGGTAGTAGCTAAAGTTGTGATTTTTAGCAAAATGTATCGATACATAAGCATTGACACAAATCCATGGAGTATCGATACAGGCCTCTATGTCTCGAGATTGAAAACATTTTTTGCTCTTATTATCGATACACATCTCATTGTATTGATACTTATCGATAAAAGTTACCTTGTATATCGATACAGAATATTTTGTATCGATACACCAAGGCATTTTTGCCTAATTTAAACCAATTTTTCAACCTTCGAAAATCTAATTCAAACATTCTTTTTGCTCTAAAATTGTTATAATTCATTCCAGACCATGACTTTAGGCTTGTGATTGGATTTAAACTAACTTTTAAAGCCCAAATAGCCAATGGCAAAGGTCACTTTCACAAAATATATGGTTGCAAAAGGGCATGCCAGGTAAATCTTCGGTTGCAAACTGTCGTAGCCTTTCTACCCCACTACTCTGCATTGCAGAACTAATAAGAAAAAGGCCAATGAGCATAGTAGTTAGAGATGTTGCTTGGTATATGAATGAAATATAAAAAATGCCCTTGATTTGTCTTCCAAAAGCATCAACTGGACCTTGAGTTTAAAAAAGGCCAAAAGTTGGCTCAGTAAAAGGACTTCCAACTATTCCCTAAAAAAGAAAGAGAACTCATTGGCAACCTCCAGAAAAGCTCTAGCCATCCTTAAAAATCCTTCAACAATCTCTAGCCCTAAAATTCTTCCAAAAACATCTTTCAATTGCTTTTCACCCTCAACCTTCTTCCATTCTGGTAGTTCCCCTAAACCACCACTAGAAAACCTCTAAAAACCTAATCTTTCATACACTTTCATCCTTAAAACGCCTCACCATCAATAATACTACTAGAAAGCTTTTTCCATTCATCATTTTCTTGCTAAATAATGGCAAAAAAGGGAAGAAACTAGCTTAAAGTCACTACTTTAGGAAGAAAAAAAGTTCAAGCTTTTTTGATATATTTTCCTTACCTTATTCCATACATTTTTTGTTTTTATCATCCACATCATTTTAATGAGTCATCTATGCTACCACGATCATCCTAAGACTCTCATGCATTATTGTTGCCTTTGTTGTGGTAGTTTTAGGATCTTGATGTTATTTTGATGCCTTAATGTTACTTGGTAGGCCAAACTTCTACTTTTCCATTCTGTCATCAAAATAATCCTATATTCATGCATTCTTTATCATATTTCATCTCTTTTCACATGCGTAGAACATGCTTGAATGTTTTCATAACAAGCATTGAGTACATTCATGCATTTTCTTGCATTTTAAAGAGTCTCATGACATATAAATGTTTTCATGACAACTCCAGCATGCTTTTCTTCACTTAAATATGCTCACGTAACTTTTATGCATCTTGTTTGTCATTTCCTTGCATTTTTGTTACCTTTTCCATTTCAAAATGTTATCTTTATGTGTTGGCATGTGTAATACTTGTTTATCTTTATACATGTTTTATTTTATTGATGATTTATGTGTCAAAATGAATGCTTGTTTGTTATAAAAAATCTTACTTTTAAAAATCCCCAAGTTAAAACTATGCTACCTTTAAATAATGGAGACTAGTATCGACTTAATGTTTTGATTAAATTGGTCTTCCAATCTTAAGGACAAACTAAACCTCCCAGGTCTAGATTCATGGAAATAAAATGTTATTTTTGTTAAAGTATTAAGCCTTGACCTTGAGTTTAATACCCTCTTTAGTGACATGGTTAACAGGTTGTCTCATTATCCCAAACTACTTCAAGATTATGGAATGAACTCGTAATGCCCATGTTACTTATTTTTTTCTATCACAGACATTTAGACGTTCTAGGCCTAAGTTTATCCTTGAAGAAACCTAAAAATATTGAATAACCCCCTATTTTACTCTGCTCTGGTAGCATTATAGTCCTAGTTTGGAAAATCATTTTTGAACGACAAAATATTCTTCTTGATTTTTTTGATATTTTCCCTTAAAGGCGTTGAAGTACCTTTCTAACGGTGTCTCATGTGCATTCGGATCATTCTGAAAATGTCTTTTCCTTTAAATATGCTACTAGTGTCAAGACAAACCTAATTTAAAAAATTAATTCCTCCTAGAAAATGTTTTTGTAGGATTTTTGCAATATTTTACATTAAACCTTATCGAGCCATCTTTTAAACAGTACCTCATTCACATTTTAAAGCCTTCAGATGAACTCAAAATAAATTCGAGAAGGGAGATGACATGATGCCATCCCCTATTTTTAACCCAATTTTTGAATCTCCTTTACAGAGACATCCGAATGTCTCGAAATGGATTTGATTGGTTCCCTTACAAACATAAGCCCTTTAGACTCAGATCAAAGCTTAAGAAAAAATATATTTTATACAAATCTTCGGTTTTCTATTTTCAAAATCTTTTTCTTTTAAAAAAATTCTTTTAAAACATCAGAAGTTCTTTGGGGATACTCCAACCATATTTTCCTTAAGAAACATGAATTTTCTTTCTCAAATTTAGTTGAGATTCCTAATTATTTTCTTAAATTAGCAAAATTTTTATCTTTAGGGATACTCCAACCCTATTACTTCGAAGGATACTCAAACCTTATTTTTTATTAAAAACTTGAATTTTCTCTTTATTCTAAATTGTTTTCATAACTTTATCTTTTGAGATACTCTAACCCCACCACTTCGAGGGGATACTTCAACTCTACTTCTACCAAAAAAAAGATCCAAAAATTTTCCCTCTTCCAAATGCCCCAGATTGTTTTGATTAAAATCCTTTTCATCCCTCAAATCACCATTGAATCCAAACCCGTCTCTAAATTGTCATCTTGGTTATCTTTCAATAATCGAAGACAATTATGAGATACATTCTAGTCATCCCTACTTTTTACATTTTTTTTCTTTTTTGATTGTTTGTTTATAACATTGTTATATTCTTTTCGTCTTACTAATGTATTTCCTCTCATATAGTAATTATCGTGCATTCATATTTAAAATTCATTTTCAAATAATTTTATAAGGTAGTGTTCCATGTTGGTAACCCTCTAGTACCTGATACGAAATTCTAAATTTTCAAAATTTAATCCAAAAACTATTTTCATAAAAACTCCAATGCTCATCATACCTTCGCGATGCATAGGCAATATAAATCTTCTTTCAAAACTTAGATTTACATTTTCCACTAAAACTTCAAGCATAAAAAGGGGATTATTTCAAAATTATGACCAAATGAAACCAATTAAGCTGAAACCAAAGCAAGACATAGTTAGCAAGTACTAATTTCAAACGTCGTAGGGTTGCTAATCTTTCCTCACGTGTAAATAACTTTCAAACCTAGCCAACAAATCTTTGGACTTTGTAGACCTTGAAATCGATGTTTCGAGTTTTGTAACTCAAAAAGTCATTTTCCATAGGCATCTGATCATGCCTAGCCCAAAATGATCGATGGCGACTCCAAGTTTATAGCCACTTTTTGGTGGCCATCTGAGACTTGTTTGATGAGCAATTCGCCCGAGGGTCTTTTTCCCCTTCATATCACTATGCCTTACCCAAATTCTTTTCATTGGATAACTCAAAAGCTCAACCACCACCACTATCGTACACTTTTTAAGTCGAGCATGCTAAGCCCTTCGGATTGTCTAAAGTTTTAAAGATGGACATATGGTGACACTAGGCATTTCAAGCTTTCCCAAAAATATTGTTTTGCTCAGTGCTGTGTCGCCTAATATTGCCTTGCAACATGAAACTAAATACTTATCCCCATTTTTATTTTTATTTTTATTTTTATTTTTTAGTTCTATTACTTTTCAATTATGTTTCAAGATGCCAAAAATTAGCTTAAAAAAATGGAGTGTCTATAGACTCGACGAAGATTGTTTGCACCTTGATATAGGCTTATAAAGTTTGCTCACATATTTAACTCAAAAGGGGTAATTAGAACCACTTAGAAACATTCGAATGCTTTGGAGTGGGAATTCGAAAAAAAAATCAATTAACTTTGACTAATACTAAAAACAGGGGATAGCATCGCGTTGTTTCCCTTTCTAATTTTATTTTGGGCAAATTTAGAGGGTTCAAGGGTTGGGTAAGGTACTGTTAAAAATATAACTCAACAAAGTTTAATGTAAAAATATCCCAAAAATCTTAAAAGTCACCTTTCAAGTGGAAGTAATTTCAAAGTTGGGTTAACTGTGACACTAACAGCACTTGTAGGGGAAAGGGAATGGCGAACTTTAAGAAATCATTTTTGGCTCATGCAAAATTGTTGGATCGCAAATAATACCTTTATGGAAATGAAATTTCATGAAAGTTTTGGAAAATATTTTAAAAATTTAGAAAAATCATCTAATCGGCCAAAAAGGCCTAAAGAGAATACAAATTGCTAATTCTAAGAGTTTTAGACATCATTAATTTGAAAAACCATAACCCTCTCATCTGAAATGATCTGACGGAAACAAGATACGATTGAAAAGATGATTCAATGCCCTTTATGGAAAAATATCAAAAAGTTTAAAAAAAGCATTTAGAGTTTGAAAATGATTTTTAAGTCATAGCTACAATGTTTTTAAGGCAAAAACAAGGGAATTTTTGGCTTTTTCAAGTTTCTAAGGGCTAAACTCGGGCTGTGGACATCTAATATCTATGGTAAAAAGGGGTAAGTGATAGAGGCTTTATGAGCTCATTTACATAATCCTAAAGTAGTTAGGGACGATTAAATAGCCCGTTGGCCATGTCACCAGATACAAGGACTTTAGTCAATAAATCAAGGTACAATCAATTTTAGACACTTGAAAGGCACTTTAGTTTTAAGAATAGAACATTTGGACACAATAAAGATTAAATGCAAATGAGGAAAACTTGATATTTCCCCAAAATTGAAAGTCCAATGAATAAAAAAAACCTTAAGTCCATGTTAATCCTCATTTGTTGAGGTTAACATGGCCTTAACTTGGGGGGTTTTATGAAAACATACTTTTGACAAGCAGCAAACAATCATTTTGACAAACATTTGATGATCAAAAGATGATATTCATGGCATTAGACATGGTAGACCTATTCTAATATGTAAAGATGACATTTAAGTAAGAAAATGATGAAAACATGTGAAAAGATGAGCATGAGAACTCATAGAGATGTTAGTCAAATATGTGACATCAAGAATATTGTCATAGAGATGATATAAACAAGCTTGAACAAAAGAGAAAAGCTTTCTGAAATTTCAAGACATTATTAAAAATGTACTTAGAAGATAGACCCAACACATAGAAGTGATGAAACATGATAGATGAGTCAATAAAGCATCACAAATCCTATATTTATCACATCCAAGGCCATAAAATACATGAAAATCCTAAGATAAGGTCATTGTTAGCATGTTAAGGCTCTTTAAAATGATAAAATGCAAAAACAAGTGAATAGTGGAAGAAAATATGAGAAATATACTGCAAAAGCTTCAAAACATTGTTGACAATATAAGCAGAAAAGGTTTTAAAGTTATAGCTTACCTTCATGCCTCTTCTTACTATGATTTAACTAGAAAAGATGGCTAGGAATGAGTTTGGAGATTATAATATCAATAGAAGAGAGTTTTGTAAGAAAAAGTAATGGTTTTGGAGGTTTTAGGAGGATTTTGGAAGGGTTGAAGGGAAGCTATGGGAATAAGGATTTTTGGAGTGTGGTGGTTAATGTAAATATATATGTAAGGTTTTTGGCTGAGCTCATAACATATCTTATATAGAATTCAATCTTAGTCATTAAAAACCTAACCAGAAAAGGGCATTTAGGACATATGAATGCTGACTTATTGTACCAAGGAGTAACCTTTTAATCTTTCATTGGTTGATGTATGCCTCTGACAGTGGTAACAAAACAATAGATGAGCTGACATGTTGAGCAGAGTCAACTTGCCCTTCATTTATCCACATCATTGCATGAAATACCCCTGTAACAGGATTAATGGACCATTTAAAAATGTTAAAACCCAATATCTAAGCCCAAAAATGAAGTCTGTATGATTTTTAAGAAATTATGCTTGAGAATGAATGATTTTCATGGCCAAAGTCATAACTAAATTCATATTTTGATGTTTTGGTGAAAAAAGGTGAAAATGGCATGAACTTGGCATTTTAGCCTTGCTATATTGATACAATTGCCCTTCATATTGATATTTGGAATAAATCTTTATCTACGTATTGATATTATGCTTCATGTATCGATACTTACACCAAATTGTTGCTCAATGTATTAATACAATGAAGCTAGTATTGATAACTGGAGGTTCGTATCAATACCATCAATTCTAGTATCCATACAACTTGGCCAAAATAGCAATTTTAGCTATGACACAACATTGTATTAATACCAAGGCCTTATGTATTGATACCAACAGCAATTGTATTACTACATGGCCTTTTCTGTCTACACTAACAATAATTTTATCAATACATTACCTCTTGTATTGACACCAAATGGTTTTTGGATATAAATGATGTGGATGCCTAGTATCGATACCTAAAGGCCATGCACTGACGCCTACTCATGTAAATGTGGATTTTACACAACTTTGGCTTTCGGAACACTTCATCTCAGCTAGGAATTATAGATAACTGAGATGTGCTTGCTTAAATGACCTTGATGAGGCCTTGAATAGTTAGCCATTGATATCTTTTCATTTTTTAGTACGATCCTTAAGCATTTCAAACCTTCTCAAAAAAATTTTTTGCCTGGTGCCTTGTCACCTAACACTACAAAAAATTGGTTTTAACAATGGCATTTGCCATGAAAATGCTAACAAAATTCGTGGCTAAAATAAGTTGCAATAAAGTTTGCAACGTGTAGCAAA
>JBBYHM010023216.1:0-10418 GCA_038381775.1 Adansonia rubrostipa
TTGAGAGTCAATAGCCTAATGCAAAACTTGTCAAACTATTGAATAGATCCGAATAATGATAACATTATCAAATACATAGTTAATATAAATAATAAAATTTAAAAATTATCTGAAAATGTTGCACATAATATTAAAAGTGATTATTTTAAATATTTTATGTTAAGAAAATCGCTTCTAACTAATAGACAAAAAAAATATTTTTGGAATGTATTTGGATGTGTAACCAAAAAAAAAAAAAGAAGTATACTAGTTTGATTTAAACTTTTCTGAATGTATATATGAAGACGAGGGCAAGGATAATTGCAACGCTCTGCTCGCCCAACTATCAGCACAAATATACAAAATTTTTGGTATTCCATGATGGCTAATTTAGATTTCAAGTTTTCAAAGAAATTTTTGGATTTCATCCTTGTCACAAAAAAAATTTATCAACAATTAGTTTTTTTTTTCATTGAACATTTATTTTAGGAAATCTTTAATTTTGAGTTTGTTTTTGAGACAATGGAATAATATTTTGCTTTGGTATTTAAGTTATGATATTCTTTTCCTGTAAATATTATATTTTTATATACATAAATTATTTATCTCTGTGCTAATCTGTTTTTGCAATTTATGAGTAATGTTGCACTAAGTTGGAGTTTTAATATATTTGTTATCTTAGTATAGATTTTTTTTTTGCACAATAAAAATAAATTAGTGATAATAAACATATTGTTATGAAATTTGATTGTAAAGCATAGTGAACTTTTGGTTCCATACTGTATGGATGATTGTCATTAATTATTTAAGATTGTGACAAAAGTTAATGTGTATATGCTAGGCATTTATATGTGCATATATGTCTCAACGTAGAATATCTTTTTTGAAATGACATCTTCTTCGAAAAACATTGTTTCTAAGCATAACAAAGGTGAGAAGCTCAACGGCAATACTTTTGAGATCTACAGTATGAAAACCTAGTATGTTTTAGAAGAACAAACAAGTTCTTAAAGTTATGCCTAAAAGAGCTTGAAAATGGAAATATATCCCATCATAAAAGGGACAGAAAGCTGCAAGGCTTAGAAAAAAAATTTCATTGCTCGCATTATGTTGTAAAGCAATATGGAAATTGACATCATGTGAGAATTTAGGAAGCATGAGATAACAAAAGAGATATGTACTACTTTAAACATGAAGTTTGACAAAACACTAAACTTTGAACTCTCGATCTAGTATGATGCTTACTAGAAACACCCAAATCACAATATAAGGTACCATGTGAGGCAAATTTCAAAAATGATAAATGGGTTAATTAAGGTTAGTCATACTCTAACTGATGAACAACATGGTTCAAGCTATTATTTAGCTTTGTTACATAATTGTGAGCATATAAAGGTGCAACTTACCTACAATGAGAACACTAAACATTTGATGATGCTTCATGCTGTTTACAATTAGAAAAAGATCGCATTGAGGCATCTAGGCCTAATACTAATTTCTATATGGTTGGAACAAGCCCATAAAATGCTACAAGCTTCAAACGCAAGCCATATGATCAGTACAAAGGGAAAGCATTTAAAAAATCGAAAGTTAGCTCTTAAGCCAAAGGAAGAGCTCTTATGACATGTCATAATAAAAACAATAGAGCTACAGTTAAATGTTTTAACTACGGCAAAAAGAGAAACTTTGCTCATGAATGTATAGAGCTAAAAAAGTTTTGAACATTTAAAGCATTTTCAATTGAAATGAAATTATTAAAAGTACTACATTTGTTTATAATCCTATATTATTGATTGAATCCCATCCTTTGTGCTTTGTAGACTCAGGGTTCGTAGACTATGTAGTTCAAGACTGAAATGTGTTTGTGGATTTTCGTTAAATTCTATGTGGAGCAAAAATGGATTTATGTAGGAAACAACACAAAGGTTAAAGTAAAGGGAATTGACAACTGCAAGTTAAGTTTCCTTAGGGAAGATCCTTAATTCTATGTGATCTTTTATTTACTCTTAAAATATACTGAATTTGGTCTTTGTAGTTGTTCTTCTTAAATATTTTTAATTTGAACTTATCTGGCATTGGTGTTGATTTAATCTTAAACGTAAATTATTATGGATCTAGATATTTAGTCGATGGTTTTATTGTATTGGATGTTGACTACGCTTCATGTAATACTCTTAATGACACTAGTTTTTTCCTAAACACATTTTTTAATGAGGCAAATACTTATGTGATTTGGTATGTTAGACTATGTCATAATGTATAACATATAATGCATAAATTAGCCAATGAGGGATTAATAGGCCCTATTGAAAAGTTATCAATATGTGAAATTTATCTAACCGAAAATATGACAAAAACCATTCAATAAAAAGATGAGAGTCGATTTCTCCTTTGTAATAAATACATTTTGGTATTTTTGGGCATTATGTAGATGAACATATTGCATTACATTCATTAATGATTTCACATGTTTTGTATTTTTCTATTTGATTTCCCACAAGTTTGATGCTTTAGAGTGCTTTAGAAAATATGTAACTTTTGATGGAAAATCAACTAGAGAAAAATGTTAAGACTTTAAGGACGGAATGAGGACATTAGTATTAATTTTGACAATTACGTATTGAAAAATGAATAGATAAGCAACTAACTATTCCAAGAACCTTACAAGAAAATGATCTTCCAAAGAGAAGAAATAAAAATCTTTTGGATATGGTAGTAAATGGCCCAATCAAATTTGCCTATCACCGTTTAGGTGATTATTGTCAATAGCTATTTAATATTAAGTAGAGTATCTATCAAATCAGTTACAACTACCTTATGCGAATTATGGACCAAGAGAAACATAATTTTAGTAATCTAAGACATAGGATTGTGCTGCTTATGTACGTGAACATGCTCATAAACATGGCAAGTTAGGTATAAGAGGAAAAAAGATTATATTTATAAGATACATTAAGAATTTAAAAGGATATGGGCAGCGATTTAAATTACAATTACGGATATATTTTTTATTGCATCCCATTTATTATAGTTGTGGATTTAATGATTGCTATCATGATCAATTGTAGTAGATATCAGTAATAGGAAGATTGAAACCACAAAGTAAAGACCATAGTGTCGCTTAACAACCACTATTTAAATCCCTGGATATTTGTTCATCAATGAATAGGTAAGCAAGAGTGTAACTAAATTTAAATCACGAAATGCCATTTTTCTTACAAATAATTTTCCAAATAGGGTGATTAATTTGGAAATATCTTTTATGAGATAAAAGATCTTGTCGATTTGATTATTGTAAACGAATGTTGCATATTCTTGATAATGCACCAACAATATCTCATCCAAGTGGGAGCATGATGAAAGAATTTGTTTCACAATAATCACAAGTTAAACATAGTAATTGTGATGACATAACGGGAAAAGCTTTTATGGTTACCTTAGAAAATGAAAAAGAGCTTAAAATATTAAAGAATCCTTGTCTTTTAATGAAAAAGAAAAGTGGATAAAGGAAACGAAAGATCAGATGAAGTTAATGAGAAAAAATGTTTAGGAATTAGTTGATTTGCTAAAAAGACATAAAACAATAGCAATAAATGGTTCTCAAGATTAAGCAAAATCTAATTAGACTATTGAAAGATATAAGGCACACTTAGTAGCTACATAGTATACTCAAAAAAAGGGAATTGACTAAAAAAAATTATATCCAATTGTAAGATTTACCTCCGTACACTTAGTTTTCACCATAATAGCAAGCTAAGACTAGGAATTGCATTAAATGGATGTAAAAATTGCTTTTCTAAATAGAGAATTAAAAAAGAAAATTTCTATGGAACAATTACTAAATTTCATTGACAAAGGTCAATAACACAAATTGTGAAAGTTAATAACATATATCTATGGTCTTAAGTTATCATTCAAGACAATGGTATATTAGATTTCATCAAGCAATCATTTCATATGATTTTGTCATGATTGACAAAAACCATTGAGTGTATGTTAAAAAACCAAAAAAAATATTTGCGATCTTGTTGCTTTATGTTATTGTTGGCCAAAAATGATAAAAAGATTATAATTATGGTGAAAAATTAGTTGTCCTCAAATTTTGAAGTGAAGGACATGGGTGAAACAACTATATTCTTAAAGTAAAAATCACTTAAGATTATTCTAAGAAATGTTCTAAGAAATTTCTTACTCTTTCAGAAGAGTCATATATTAAGAAAATCTTAAACGACTCCAAATGCAAAACTACAAGCTATTTGATACTCCTATTGCAAAAAGTAAAGGCTTAGCAAAATAATGTGTCCTAAGACACCATAAAAAAGAGGAACAAATGGCAAATGTCTTTAATTCTAGTACTATGGGAAGCCTTATGTATGACTATGATGTGCACAAAGTTTGATATCTGCTATGTAGTTAAATTCATAAATAGGTATCAATTGAATCCAAATCAACCTTACTGGAAAGAAGTTAGAAGGATATTAAAGTATCTAAAAAGCAAGGTGGACTATTCATTATGCTATTAAGGAAGTGATTGCATTTAATCAGGTATACAAACATCGATTGGAGAGGAGATGTAGATTAAAGGAAATTAACCTTTGGATATGTTTTCTTACTTAATTATGGAGCTGTCCCTTGGACTAATAAGAAATAAACTTTTATAGCATTGTGCACAATAGAAGCTTAATTTTTGGCAATTTTGGTAACATGGTAAGAGGCTATTTGGCTTAATAGATTTTTGAATCATGTGGGATTTAACAAAGATGCATTAAACTCAATATCGGTGAAAATTACGATATCTAAGTTACAATTGCATTCACTAAAGATCCTAAATATCATTCAAGGACCAACACATATAGATACCAAGTACAACTTCATGAAAGACATGGTTTCACATGAAGAAATCAACTTATAGTATGTATCTAAGCATAAAATGATTGTAGACTTGTTTACAAAATCGATTCCTAAGGATATGTATATACTAAATGTTAGATCTCTAAGAGTGCATAGGTTTTGATGAAATTAATCTAGATATATCTCTTACGAGATGAAAAATCCTAATGATTTTATTATTGTAAATCAAATGCTGCATATTCTAGATAATGCACCAATAGTAAGTGGGAGCTTAATGAAAAAATTTGTTTCACAATAACATAACTTTGGCATAAAAAGTATGGAAATCTTCTTCAATGTCGTGTTGACATAAAGAGAGAAGCTTTCGTGGTTAACTCATAAGATGAAAAAGAGCCTAAAAAATATTAAAGAACCTCTTTCTTTTAATGCAAAAAAAAAATGGATGAAGGCAATAGAAGATGAGATAGAGTTAATGAGATTAAACAATTTTTAAGAACTAGTTGACCTACCAGAAAGACAGAAAACAATAAGAATCAATGGGTTCCTAAGACTAAGCATAAGTCTGATTAGATGATTGAAAGATATAAAGAATGTTTTATAGTAAGAAGGAACTGATTATTAAAAAACTTTCCATCATATTGTAAGGTTTACCTCTACACACTTGGTTCTAGCCATAATAGCAAGTTTAGATTAGGAATTGCATCAAATGGATGTAACGATTGCTTTTCCAAATGGAGAATTGGAAAAAGAAATTTACATGGAATAAGTAGTAGGTTTCGTTGACAAATGTCAAGAGAACAAAGCATGTACGTTATTAAGATCTATCTTTGGTCTTAAGCAATCTTCTACATAGTGGTATATTTGATTTCATCAAGTAATCATTTCGTATGATTTTGTCATGATTGATGAAAACCATCATGTGTATGTCAAAGGAACATAATATTAAGTTTGTAATCTTGCTCCTTTATGTGGATGACATATTTTTGGCAGAAATGATAAGAAGCATAGAATTATGGTGAAAAATTGGTTATCCTTCAATTTCAAAATGAAAGATATAGTGAAGCAAATACATTTTTGTAGACACCTTATTTTGTCCGGGCTCATTTTTAGCAATCTGGGGCACGAACGTGAAAAAGTATTTTGAGGGGATCAAGAAGGCCTATGGATCATACCAAAGATAAATGCAAAGATGTGGCATCAAAGGACATATTTCAAGGTGTCCAGGGATAAAAGATATGAGAAAATTCATAATTTTGCTTGAATGTATCGATGCATGGTTCTTATGTATCGATACAATGCTCCAACATGCCAAAATTTTGAAATGTCCCCATTTGTATAGATACAACATGTAAATGTATCAATACATAAGCTTATGTATCGATACAGGAGCTCAAGTATTGATACTAGGCCATGCCAAGACCAAAATGTGCATTCTATATAGAAATGTATCGATACATATCAACATGTATCGATACAATGGTTCATAGTATCGATACAATGATCTTTGTATCGATACAATGATTGTATCAAAACACTCAAGGTTTTTGGACCAAATGTTTCGATACATTCTGCAATGTATCGATACATACAGGCCATTTTCCACGGTCCGAGCATTTTTGACTCGTCCACAATTGATCCAAAACTCAATTTTAACTCGTTTCTTTGCATAAAAAAATATCAAAACCCATATCAGATTACGAATTTGGACTTTAAAACATTTTTTTAAAGTCTAAATTAGATCAAAAGGGTCAATATCACATGATCACCCTACTCCTCCTAGTTTGTTGACCAAGATCACCATCAGCCACTCTATTTGCTGGAAAATCATTTTAGCATTTGAATCAGCCACCCTATGTCCATCACATTGGCAACAAGTTGTTCCCTACAGCCACTCTATAGCCACAAGGCTGACATCACTTTGTCCCTCTTGAGAAATGACCAAAAACACCTCCAAATTGGCTTCAAAATGCTAGTATAAATAGACCACTTATATCTCAGCTAAAAAAGGTTAGATTCCAACTCATTTTCAGCTTCTAAAACACATTCCTATATCAAGAAAACCAGAATCTTGTAGCTCTTCACTTACCACCCAAAAACAGCCCCAAAACATTCATTCCCAACCATTAAACATTTTAAAAATCACCCTTATCCATAGCAAAACCAAAACCTCACTTTTTCTCTTTTTTTCTTGCTTATTAACAACAAGAAAAAGAGGAAAATTCAAGCTATCTCTGCTACTCCAACTATTTGGCCAAAAATTGAAGTTTTGTTGGTATAACTTCTTACTTTATCACTTTTATTTTTTGTTTTTCAGCATCTTCATCATTTTAGTGAGCTCTCCATGTTTCCATCACCCTCTTAGGATTCTCATGCATTATTGTGGCCTTTAGTTGTGGTAGTTTAGGATTTGGATGCCTTAATGTCCCTTTGATGTGCAAAATGCCTCATTTCACCCTCATTATTTTGATAGCTCTTGCACATGCATTTTATGCCATATCCATGCATCTTGTTATGATTAATCCATGTATGAATCATTAGCCTAATATATTTCAAGCATATTTATACATTAGCTTGCATCTTGTCATGAATCATTGTCATTTTCACCTTCCATAACATTTTCTTGTCAAAGTGCATAACACTTTCTTTGTCTAGGCCATTCGTAAAGTTAACATCCCCATTCATGTTTTGTGCCATCCCCTTGTATGTTCATTGTCTTCTCCTTGTCTAAATGCATGTTTGATGGCTATCAAAAACTGATTTTCAAAACCTCCCTAAGCCAAGCATGTTAACCTCAACTAATGAGGATTAGCATGGACTCAGCATTTTCCTTAAGGTTAGTAAAAAAAATCTTAGGAAAAATTAAGTTTTTCAAAATCTGGAATCTTGATTGAACGAGCTCAAAACTTTTGATTTTCCATGAAAATGGCCTTGCACCTGTTCCCTAAATGTTTGTGCCTTGTTTTTTAGTCTAAATTGTAAGTGGTATGATCAACGGGTTGTTTCATCATCCCAAACTACTCTGGGGTTGTGCAAATGAGTTTGTGATGCTCTTGTCACTCTTTCCCTTCAGTCATGGATGTTCGAATGTCAATGACTCGAGTTTGGAGCCGTAGAAGTAAGGAAAATAAGAAATATCCTCTGCTTTACTTTGTCCCCTACTGGCAGCATCACTGCTACAAATTAAAAAATTGCTTTAGAACTGTAAACGATTTTTCATGAATTTTATAATATTTTTCTTTGAAAGTGTGTCAAGATATCTTTAAAATTACATCTTGTTCATCCCCGGATCAGTCCGGATGAAAGCGTTATGATTTTTCAAACCTAGACTGTCCGGAATCCCTAGAGTTAACAAAGTGCATTCTGGTTGGGCCTTTCAGACCCACTAGACAATTTTTTCAAAATTTTCAAACATTTTTCCCAGAAGGTTCATAAAATTCCCTTTTTGGAAAGGTATCATTTGTAATTTTTTGATACCAAACGAGTCCGGGGTGATTTTTCAAATTTTGATATACCTTGCCCCCTATATGCTCTGCCAGCAGTGTAATGGATCCAAACTTGAAAATTTATTCCCCCAAAAAGTGACTTTTTGGGATATTGGGAATATTTTTAGATTGAACCTCGTTGAGTTACCTTTCTAACGGTATTTTTTTCACCCTCTAAAGCCTTCAAACCAATTTAGAATAAATTCAGGAAGTGGGATAGCGCGATGTTATCCCCTGTTTTCGGTTATGGTCAAAATTGAGTTGTTTTCCCAAGCTTTGTCTCGAGACCTTCAAATGTCACCATATCACCCCGATCAGTTGAGAACATGCTTTGACCTTCCATAGGCTCGTATCAAGGCACAAACATATTTTACATCTTTACCATCCTCATTCACAATAATTTCTTTTTCCAAAAGTTGTCAAAATACTCACCCATGTCCTAAATCACAAAGTTTTTTCAATTTAATTTTTCCAACTTGACTTCTCTAAAAGCTGTCAGACATGTCACTTTTGGGGATACTCCAATCCCGACCTTCTGAGGGAATACTCTGACCCCATTTTTCAAAATTGACCAGATTTAAAAATCTTCCTTTCTTAAAATTATTCGTCATCTATGGGGATACTCCAACCCTATCTTTTAACTACAATTAAATTTTTTTCTCCTTCCTGGACTTCCATAAATGTGTCAAGAAAACCTTGTTCAATCAAGGAACCCAGATGCATCTAAAAAATTATCAATTCAGTTATTCCTAGATAATTGATGCCAATTGCAAGACAAATTCCAATAGTTCATCCCTTTTCTTTATCATTGCATTGAATGATCCATGTTATGTTGCTTCATTTATTGCCTTACTAACATGATTTCTTTGTGATGATTCTTTGCATACGTGTTTTCCAATAATTTCAAACAAAATCGAAGGTAATATTCTATGTGGGTATCTCTCCAGTGCCCAAAGTGGAATATTCCATTTTCAAAGTAAAATCTAGTGATCATTTTTATTGAAAATCTCTATATTCCCAATCTTTCCAGCGCGTATATGAGATTAAATCTTTTCATCAAAATTTGAATTTGTATTTCTATAAAATTCATGCATTAAAAGGGGGTTATATAGAAATAGTGATGAGTTAAAATCGAAAGAATCAAAACTGAGATAAGACATAGCCAGTAAAGTACCGATTTCAGGCGTTGCGAAGAGGTTCGTACCTCATCGTGCATAACCAACTCCCAAACCCAACGTCGAACTTTGTACTATTTAAACTATGGGATCGATGTTTTGAGTTTTGTAACTCAAGATATAGGTTTTAATAGGCATCGGATCATGCCTAGGCCTAAATAATCGGTGGTCACTCCATACGTTGGCCATTTCGTGATGGTCATCTGAGACCAATAAGATGAGCGATTCATCTTATGGTCCCCTTCACTGTATTACAAGTCAAGAATCCATACATTCTCATTCTCATCACATAGCGAAAGAAAAGTCTTAGTCAAGAAGACATTTCCAAGTCAGAAAAATATTTTAAGTCGTACGTACCCATAGATCAGTGAGGATCCACCTCGGGGCATGTTGCGACAATTTTCAAAGTAAAAGTCACTCAAGATCATCATGAAAAATTTCTTGCTCTTTAAAAAAAGTCACATATTAAAATCTTAAATGATTCCAAATACAATCTGTAAGCAATTTATACTCCTATTGCAAAAAGTGAAGATTTTAGCAATAAAACATGCCTCAAAACACCAACGAAAAGGAACAAATGGCAAAAGTTCTTTATTTTAGTACTAAAGAAAGCCTTACGCATGCTATAATGTGCACAAGGCTTGATATCTACTACGTATGTAGACTTATAAATTGGCATCAATTGAATTTTGATTAACCCCATTAGAAAGAAGTTAAAAGAAAGGCATCTAAAAGGCACTATGGCTATTCATTATGCCATTAAGGAAGTGACCACATTTAATTAAGCATATGAACATTGATTGGGGAGGAGATTTAGATAAAGGGAAACAACCCTTGGATATGTTTTCTTACTTAATTATGGAGCTATCCTTTTGAGTAGTAAGAAATAAACTTGCATAGCATTGTCCAAAATGGAAGCTCAATTTTTGGT
>JBBYHM010023246.1:0-10417 GCA_038381775.1 Adansonia rubrostipa
GCCTTGACAATATTTCATTTTAACCTAATAAATTTAGGTCACTGGGCTAAGAGAATGATTGTACTTGATCTTAGCTTTATTACTTTGGCATTGCTTGACTTCTTGTAGGAGGAAAGTTGGATTTGTACTTTGTATTATTGTCTAGTCGGTCGGTAATTCTACTCAAATTACAGAAAAAAGAAAAAAGAAGGGTTGGAGATTTTCTGCTGTTAAGGAAAAATTGGGACTGTCGCATACTAATGAATAAATGATATTCGTTATTTTATATATATTGTGGGAAATGACGATCTCCGTAGGTTATGGCACAGACCGTGGTAGAACAACGATGTTGTCAACCTTATTTGAGTTGATATGTAGTCAGGCTGGAGTTCGTTTAAAATAGAAAACTGGAAGTAGTTGATACGATTATGGGTTCGAGTTCGATTGATTCAATTAGAAAACTCGTGGCTCGAATTTTGTCTTGAGCACTAATTTATTTTTTATGCTCGATTCTGGTTCATATTGTACTTGATCCACCTGAAATTGATAGACTCGATTAGGTTTTGATCAAATTCAAAGTCAGAAACAACAATAGCCCGAAATCGATGACACCGTCCAATGTATTTGAACTTGGCGTCAATCAAAGGAATCTTAAATGACGACACCCTCCAATCTATCAGAGCTTGGCGTCAATTGAAGGAATTTAAGTAGGCTTATTCACTGAGTGGGTTTGATTGGATCAATTAGGGCCAAATTTTTAAGTTACTTTGAGTTTTAAATCATTTCATAATTTTAAATTTAAAGTGATTTGAATTTAAATTGTTTTGAGTTTAGATTAATTTAAATTTAATTTATTAATTTTTATAATCAAATCAAGTTAAATTTAAAGAGATTATTTGATTAAGATTTTATTAGAAAATAAAACTTCCTATTTAAAAATAAATGGGTATTATTGTGTACTTGAAAAGTAAAATTATTACTCGAATTTATTTATATATTTGTAAAATTTTATACTTATAAAAAGGTTTCTATTTGGACAAACAACCCTTAAGGCTTTGGCTCAAAATAATATTTTACTGCCAGCCGAAATTTAAGGCTCCATCATGGGATTATTTTGCTTGTTTTAAAAATATTTCTTAAGCTCGATAATGTGATATTATTTTCAGTGTCAAAATTTGGTAATATTAAATAATATCATATCTAAAAATAATGTTACATTACATTCCACCCAACAAGTAACATTTGTGCCACTTTTACCTCAATTTTAATGTTTCAATTTCTTTTGCCCTTAAAATGTGATAAAATTACTTGTACCATTGGAGCCTAAATCTGTCTCTCGACTACTTGCCTGCTTCTGGTTTCTAGCTGTCGATTCCTCCTCTCCCTCTACCTCGTGATTGACTCCCCTTCACTCCATGCATGATTTTATTTTTCCCTTTTTGAATTTATTAGCTTGTATGTTAGATTGATAAAATTCATTAATGTTTGAAATTAGAGGTAAGGATTTTTGGGGCTTTATTATTTTAGAGACTTTCGACTGTCAATGGCTTTTTCTAGGTGGAAGATGAGCCACTTGGTTCGAAGGACCTGTCAATGGGTAGCATTTTATTATAACTAGGCTCCCAAGCAACCGATAGTTCAATATAAATTGCGAACAATTCTGCCATTGTGATTGAACCCCAACCCAAAAGGTCTGGTGAAATCGAATAGCCAATAACCTTGATCATCCTTGCCTAAACCCCCTATTGCTAACTCTGCCGGATTTTCCCCGGTTGTTCCATCAACATTAATCTTCATAAAACACTTAGTGGACACCAACAAGCCATGTAAAATATCCGTTGAGGTGGAAAGCCAAATTTACTGAGCTTGCATCTCATATTCATTATTGTAATCTCTTATTTGTTCTTTCTCCATATGACAACAGCTTAAACCTATATAAATATTATATATATATATATATATATATATTTGTTGTTACTTGAAAGTAGTAGTTGGAAAAGTAGGTGTTTTAGCTAAAGTTTCCAATAGAATGAAAATAAATTTGATTCAAAGTATTTTACACTATATATATACAAGCTTTTTAAAAATATTAAAGAATTAATCAGCAAATATAACGTTGCTATCCTTTTCTAATAAAGTCAGGGTACTTTTTAGATTTTTTTCTGGATTTAATCTACGCTTTGAGTAATTTTTAATTCTCATCATTTGGTTTAGTGCATTTAAAACTATTCCTTGGTATAGTGTATAGTGCGTAAATTAATCAAAGACATCAGTTATTTATTGGACACATAATCACATGATTTAATTCGTGGCTTTGTGATTTGGATGCATAATTTCCAATTTTTTGGATGTAATTAGGTAATTAAAGGGTTAGGGAATTTGATCATTGCATTGTTTTTCTTTATTTTTTTAATAACATCTAATAGCATTTTGTTTATTGATTTATTTTTCTTTATTTTTCAATAGAGGTTAGGGTAAACTACTAAAATCCCTTTTAGTTAGTAATAACTACTCCCTTATGTTTTAAAAACTAACAGTTACCTTTCTTGTGCTTTTATTCTGGTAACAGTCATTTTAACACTATTAAAAACCATTAAAAAATTACAAAAGAATCCTATGGTTTAAGGATGTAAACCTTAGCCCCGTATGCTTTAAAAATTGACAATTATCTCTCCTATGCTTTTATCGCTTGACACTTACCTACCACCATTAATTTCCTCCAACAAATTACAAGAACTCAATATTGTAGTTCATGATTTAAGCTTTAGTAGCATTTAATTCTTCTCCGTATGTGGAAAACAAGAATTCATTACCAAATTTGTTTCAAGATTCCATGCTTCAAGACTTTAACTTTCTCGAAATTAACATGTTTGAAAACATGAATTCCATGGATTTAAAGCTCCAGCACTTTTCAATTCGAAGCCATTATCAAATCGTATTCACCCTTGACAAGTTCAAATGCACCCAGAAAAACGTTGGAAAGAACCATGAAAAGTTCATCGTTAGCACAAGCACCATTGCCAACAACACTAGAACCAACTACCGCTACTTCATTGACTGCAACAACTTCATCATCAACATTAGTAGCAATAACTATATTTGCAATTGCATGCACCCTAGTTGCTTTCTAGCATAATGTACCCTCCGACAATGGGAGGCACACCCAATTTAAAGATAATATCCTCCATTGGGATTTTTTGGCATTATAAAATGAAAAAAAATTTCTCGTACTTGATTATGGAATGGTTGTCGGACGAATTGCTTATTTGACTAACCTTTGATGGCCACCATGAAGTGTTCAAAAACTTGAAGGTGTCACTGATCATCTCAGCTAGGTATGATTGGATACCTATTAAAACCAAAATCTTGAGTCATGAAACTTAAGGATTCAATTTTAAGGTTTGAGTGTAATAAAGTTTGGTAAATGAGTCTGGGTGTCGGTTATGCGTAGGAAAAGATTAGCAGTTGCCGACGTTCTAAATCGATACCATTTAGCCATAATTTATCTTAGTTTTAATTTTCTCGATTTTTTTTTGTCATTTTTTTTATTTATATTTTGTTATATATATAATCCATTATTATATGATGCACTTTTGAAAATAATAAATCCAGGTTTAGTAATAAGTTTGAATTCCCCATGCATCCCAAGAAGGTGGGAAACATAGGTGTTTAATAAAACCATCTCCAAATTTAATTTTAAAAGGATGTTTCATATCAATCACTAGATGGATATCGATATGAAACATTGCTGTGATAATTTTTTAAAAAATTTAGTTTTGAAAATATGAGTGTAAAATTTGTCATTGAGAAAGGAAATGCATTAGTAAGCCATAAATAAATATAATAATAATTGTAGTAAAGTAAAACACACAAAGCAAAGAGAAAAGGGTCGTTTGGAATATATACCGTAGTTATCACCTATTATCTAGAAATATTCAAATCAATAACTTTGAAATGCATTTGGACTCACTGGTTGCTTAAAGTGTGAAAACCTAGGTTTAATTGAAAAAAAAAGGGAAATTTTGGGAGAGAGAAAATTGGTTGTTTTTGGTAAAGTTTTAAAAAAACAAGGTTGAAAAAGCTAAGTTGGTGGAAATCTTTGTGATTTTTGGAAAATGAAGTATTTTCACCCCCTTTTTTTTTTTTTTTATAAAAGAAGGGGATTTTGGCTTAAAACCAAAAAATCTAATAAAGGATTAAGTTGATTTTTTGAAAACATTTAGGCCTTGATCTGAGTTTAGTGACACCCATAAATGACTTAAAAATTCATTGAGGTGTTGGTTGAGCGTATTGGACCCATTCCAAAGCATACTAATGCCTTAGAAAGTGAGTCGAGAAAATTAATTAATTTTGCCTAGTGCTAAAATCAGGGGGTAACTTTGTGCTATCCATCTTCCTGAATTTATTCCAAGCTTATCCAAAGGTTTTAGGTAGCAAACAAGATATTATTCGAAAGGTAACTCGATGAGAATTAATAAAAAAATATAAAAAAATTCAAAAAATGTTTCCTAGGATAAAATAATTTTTAAAGTCATATTTGATTCATCATTGACAATAGTTATAAGGGAATAGGTGCATCAAATTTTGAAAAATAATTTCAAACTCATTCAGAATTGTTAGATCTCAAACAATACCTTTCTAAAAAGAAAATTTCATCTAGTTTTAGGGAAAAATAGTTAAAAAATCCATAAAAATCATTTGGTGGGCCAAAGTGGCCCACAATGCAATCTAGTCACCAATCCTAAGGGTTAAGGACTATCACATATTCAAAAAATTATAACTCCCTTATCTGAGCTTGTCAAGAGGCAAACATAATGCCATTAGAAAGCTAATTTAATGCCTATCAAGGGAAAAATACCATCAAAATTCAGAAAGATCATTTTAGGTTCAAAAATAATTTTTCAAATTGGGGACACTGTTGTTAGTGACTAAAAACAACATCTTTACTATTTACGGGTTTCCTAATGCTAGACTTAGATTATGGGTATGCGAATGTCTAACACTAAGGTCCACGATAGTGGTTTCACAAGCTCATTGTGAAGTTTGGACATGTGGGACAATAGAACACCTATTAACCATGTCATTAAGGCTCAAGTCATAAAAGCTCAAAATCAAGACACTTTAGCAAACATTTCATTAAACAAAAACATTTTTTTGTATTGGCTGAAAAAATTTTATTTTGCCTTATTAGGCCATAAATCCAAACATGAAGCTTGATTTATGCCGAAGATTAGCATACTAAATATATGGGAATACTAGACCAACACTAATCTCATTTTTTGTGATATATGTGATCCTAACTTGGAGAGTGTGCAACATGATCGGGATACAATCCTGACTAACTAGATTTGAAATGTGGGTCTACCCGTCATTCCTGTATAAATCTTTATATCATTATTCTTTTATTTTTTTAAGGGCCCATATCATTATTATTATTTTTTTAGTTTTTTATTTGGTGACTAGGTCGTCCAAATGAATCTCTCACTCGACTTTACTCTAAATAGTCGTTACGAAATGACTATTTATTACAAAGTCACCACCAATCTATTTTGTCCATGTGAGATTGGTCACCTTTTGAAGTTTGTATTTCTAGGGCTTCGAAACCTATAAAAACAAATTTTAAAATTTTTGATAATACCAGAAATCATATAAAAAAGGTCTAGGAATCTGTTACAATCATAAGTAAAAATTGAAACTCACATGATGCCTCAAAATCGATATTGTTAGCTTCAAAGGAGCGATTGAACCAAGAAGAGGGTGAATTGGTTCTATAAAAACTTGATAAATTTGAAGTAAATTGAAAATTAAAAATAAGATAAGGAAGAGAAAAACCAACAATCGATATATACAGGTTGGTTCCTTTAATTTAGCACCTACATCCTCTCTTCTTGGCACTTTCTTACCAAGGTGATTCTCACAATTCACTAAGGAAATTGTTACCTTTAAGCCTAAGGTATAACCTTACATAACTATCTTTTAAAGCTTAGATAGAACCTTTCAATTACTTTGAGAATTATATCCTAAACTCTCAACTATTTTCACTCACTTTCACACAACCCTTTTTGTGATATGAAAAAAGTATTTTGCAAATAAATTGAAGCTCTAGTAGGTAAATGTTTGCTGAAATTTAAGTATAAGATAAATGAGATACAAACAGACTTGAAGAGTATGAATTTGATACAAGTGGAAATAAAGAATTTGATAATTTTGAGCTTTTGTTGTTTAATGATTCAATGAAATATGTATCTCTTCTTTTTTAGTTGTTTGGAACCTCTATTTATAGCTGAAAATTGATTAATAGATGTTGGGCATTTAATGTGGTGGTTGAAAAGCTATTGTAGCCTTCATAAATGCTTGTTTCCATTCAATCCCACACTATAGTATCGATACAATACCAATAGTATCGATACAGAAATAAAAAAATGACCGTTACAGCTTGTTGTATCGATATAGGGATCTGAGTATCGATACTAAGCAAACTGTATCGATACAGATGCCATTGTATTGATACATATGAGGGTTTTAGCCAAACCTTGGCTACTGCCAAGCCTTATATCAATACACATGGGGTGAGTATCGATACTAAGCAGCCTATATCGATACACACACACACTTGTATCGATACATTTGAGGGTTTCATACAAACCTTGGCTACTGCCAAGCCTTGCATCGATACTTATGGGGTGAGTATTGATACTAAGCAGGCTGTATCTATGCCTTCATACTTGTATCGATACATTTAAAGGGTTTTATGCATAGTATCAATAAATTTGTTCTTTGTATCGATACCAACCTTCAAAAATGTTTGTGAATTGATTTTTGTTGACTCAAACAAATCTCAAGAATTATTCTAAGTATAAATATACTTTTTAGAGCATATAATTTTTGACAAATTACAAACTTAGTATTTTTCAAGATGCCTTTCAATTTAAACACAAATACCAAGTTGAGTATTAATTTAACTTAAGTTATTTGTTATATCAAAATCGAAATCAAACTTAACAATCTCCCCTTTTTTGATATAACAAAACTTAAGATAAATTTGCTTGCGTTTGAGATTAACGAAAAATAACTCCCCCTTAATAAAGCAAAGGTTTAAAAAAATTTTATTTTAAGTGATGAAAAATAACTCCCTTTCAATAAATTGCCTAAGATTAGAAAACAAGGTTATGTTCAACATGTAATTTAGGTTCCAACATATGCATAATCAATTCATGGAAAGTAACATATTGCAAATTTAAGACCTTTCTATCCCTCTTTGTTATATTAAAATAGAATTCAAGGATAAGTAGGCATAAGCAAGCATAAGTACAATAAATTAATAAAGCAAGCAAAAGATGTTCAAGGGAATGTAAAACATAAAGTAGCGAAGAATCCTAAAACCATGAAGTCTGACAAATAGAGAGATATCCTAAACTGATCTTAGAATGATATCCTAAAAACATAAAGTTTGACAAATTAATAAACACGCCTAAGTTGACTAGACCTTATTGGTCAGAGGATCCTCAACGGGTGGAGGAGTAGGTGGAGGTGCACGAGGAAAAGCAGCCGAAAAAGCATGGAATTGCTCCATTAGAGCTCGGTAACTTTGCTTAAGCGTAGAGAGACGAGCATTAATGGTGTCGAATCATCCCTCCCATGCATCAAAACGGCCTATAATATATGTGAACATTGTGGGAATGTCCATAGGCACGGAAGATGAAGTAATGGGAGCCGAAGGTGGGGAAGGCTCATCATGCTCCATTTCATCATGATCATCAAGGTGAGAGCATCCAGTCATTTATGTGGTGGTTCTCGACCAGCCTTTGGAACCAAGTTGCCACCTTGAATTTCATATCTGGCAAGTCCCATGGATTTGCAACCAATGTAGCTGTAAGTGGTTACCATAATTCTGGGGTAGCATGAAAGATCGAGACCTTGGGTGTTAAAGTAGTAACTCAAGGCCATGTCGTGGAAAAGACTATGAAAACCACGTATGCATAGAACAAGGTTCGCGAATACAAAATAGGCTAAATTTGGATTATTGTCAGATTGAATCATATGCAGCCACCAATAATCTGCATCGGTAATCAAGGTATGTTTGGTTCCTATAGATGGAGCACATGTGAGATGATAAGATGAAGCAAACGATCAACCGAAGAAAGGAGCATGGCTTTGTTGCATGGGGTGTGTAATGCGGCGAGAGTCAAGCCTTCATGGATAATGCCTTCATTTCAAAAATTGAAGGCAGATGTGAGAGAAACTGAGTTGACGAGGAGATCTTATCCCAAAAGATAGGATCGAATAGCAATGACATTATCGTGGTCATCAATAATGAGAGAGGCATTGCTAAAGAATGCACGGACAAGATTTTCATGAACCAAAACATTTAAAGAAAGGATTTTGGTCCATCCAAAGGATTTAAAGATCTGAAGGTAAGGATAATTAATGGACCAGAGAAAAGGAAAGTCGATGACTCGACATTGTTGGATGGGCATCCGAGTATAGATGGTGGTGAAATGCTACCGAGCCCAAGCATCGCGAAAACACAAGTCAAAGAAAGACTGATTTTGGGCCAGAAGTGGTTGATGAGCAGAAGAGGTAGAGGCACGGGTGACGGGACCTTGATGGTGTGCTATTTATTTAGTTTTGGGAGCCATGGTTGTTTTGAGGACTTTTGTCTAGCAGGTGGTGAGGGAACAAGTTGAGTGGGTAAATGGCTAGTTTAGGAAAATAGTCGAACAGGTGGTGGGCACTAATATCAATTTGCAATTGGTGCGATATAGTGAATAAATCCATAATTAATCGCGCAAACAAGGTGGGGAATAGTTTAAGAATGAAAAGGAGTTAAATTTTTGAAAGAAATTTGGACAAAAGTGATAGATTTAGAGAGGGAAGTGGTGAGGTTAGGGTGATAGGGAATTTCAAAATCTTGATGGTTTAGATGATAGTGAGTGATTTTGAAATGGTTTTGGGTAAGTGTGATAAGGGAAATTGGTTTATGGAGCAATCGATTCGGAGATAAAAGGGTGATGATGATGGGTTTTGAAGATTTGAAGATAGAGTGAGAGAGGGATGGTTTTGTTAATAGTGCCTTCGAATGATAAGATTTCACACAAGAGGTTCTAAATGAATAGTGAGTACCGATATAGAAGAAGCAGTATCAACACAAAGAACATTTCTAGTTCTGTATCGATATAAGGAACCACGTCTCGAGACTTAGATCAAATTGCTGTGTATCAATACACGCTGAGAAGTATCGATATAGAGGAGACAGGTATCGATACAAAGAACAAATCTGGGTTTGTATCGATACAATGGAAACAAGTCTCGATACATGGAAGAAGAATGTATAGGAATCAATAAAGATGGCCTAATATAGGCTTATTTCCAATAAGATGACATCAAATTAGATGTATTTTTGACCTAATTATCCATGGAAAAACATTTAAAAATATAACTTGGACCAAAATCAAGATCATTCAAAATTTAACCAAGATCTAACAAAATTATCCAAGAATGCCATAACAAATGAACATTATCAAACAAGTAAGTGTGTAAAACTAGTTTCATCAAACTAAGCGTGATGCAAACAATAGTGAGGCCTGGTATCAGGATTGATCAAATCATGAATTTTAAGGTATATTCATTAAGCCAATTTCTCTTCTAATTATGCAAAATCTTTCCTTGTCAAGTGGTTTAGTGAAATTTATCAGCTAATTGATGCAAGGTATCAACAAATTCAAGCACTATATCACCCTTTTGCACATGATCTCTAATGAAATGATTTCTAATTTCTATGTGCTTAGTTTTAGAGTGTTGGATTGGATTTTTGGTGAGACAAAATGCACAGTATTGTCACATTTAATTGGAATATGATCCATGGTAATGCCAAAATCCTTCATTTGTTGTTTTATCTATAAAATTTAGGTACAACAACTTATCGCAGATATGTACTCCACTTCACTTGTGGATAAAGCAACACTATTTTATTTCTTGGAAAACCATGATATAAGCATATTTCTAAGAAATTGACATGTACCGGAAGTGCTTTTCCTATCAATTTTACATCCACTAAAATTCGCATCGGAGTAAGCATGTAAGATAAGGGATGATTCTTTTGGATACGATAAGCCTAGATTTGCAGTATCTCTAAGATATCTAAAGATTTTTTTCACGATAATTATATGTGACTCTCGTGGTGATGATTGGTATCTAGCACATAGGCATACATTAAACATTATGTTTGGTCTACTTGCAGTAAGATATAGTAATGAACCTATCATAGACCTATAAAGTTTAAAGTCAACGACTTTATCTCATTTATCCTTTTTAAGCTTTGTTGAAGTACTTATAGGTGTGGAACAAGGCTTTTCTTCATCCATTTTGAACCTTTTGAGTAATTCCTTGGTGTACTTTGCTTGATTGATGAAGATGCCATCTTTAGTTTGTTTAATTT
>JBBYHM010023267.1:0-10415 GCA_038381775.1 Adansonia rubrostipa
GCTTATGATAATCATAAAAAATAACTAGAAAAGATTAAAATAGAAAAATAATTTATATAAAATTAAGCACTTATCAGAGCTTCATGAATCGTGATGCAATACCGTTGAATAGTTTTAGGCCAATATTTAACATAAACAACCATAAAGAATCTAAGATCATGTAGGTCTCCGTTTTGGGGTACTCAAAACAAAAGCCCATAGACATTACTAGCTTCATCCTCGCTTCCATATGGTATGTCTAAAAAGTAGAGATAAAGTTCATTGACAGTCCCTATACTGTAATGAAGTAAGCACTTTAGTCTCTATGCTATTAAATTTAGTATTTTCCTTTGTACTTCAAAAATTATAGCAAATAAAGAAAAATGATTAATGGTATTAAAAAAACCGTTCAAATGTTGCTGTGTTATGTGATGTGAAATTTTAAATTTTATATTGAAAAATGACCTAAACTCTACCCGTAACCCAGCAATTTTGCATAAAATTTAAAATTTTACATCACATGATATGCCTGCATTTTATCAACATTTAAACATATCCTTTAACAAATAAAATAAAGTAAAGAACATAAATAATGCGGTGCCTATAGTCCAAGTGCAATACATGGTAGTTTTGTAATTATTTAAAGACTACAATAGGACAAATAGAGCATTTTTTGAGGAAAAATAGATAAAACCTTATATAATTGCGATAGAATGTAAAGCAAGCCGTTTAAGGAGCATAGAAATAAGGTCCTAATGTCAATAAATAGCGGAATAGAATTTTATTCCAGCTAGCACTATTGCACAACATTTCTAAGTGAAGAAAGAAAATAAGTACAAACCTTTAGATTTCCATTTTGTAAGTGCATTACAATTGGCTGAGGAAGGCACCATTATCCATGTTCTGAATGTATGGACGCACCTTCTCCTCCAACATCTCATTTAACTGAAGACCAAATATCGAAAAGTCCATGAACAAAAAATATCGGTTATGACAGCAACTACACCTATAAAGTAAAGATACGAATATTTGAGAAACAAAGTCCATGACGCAAGTTTGACATGGGTATACTTAATTTTTTAACCCATAAAATATTGATAAATTTTTTAACCCTAGGTCCATGACATATATTCAGCAGTCACCCTAAAGAGAAAATGCGGAAAAGCATTTGAGAAACACAAGTTATATGTATTTGTCTTTTATCTGTTAACTACATGCTCCTCTAAGAGGCATATTTTGCATAACCCACTTCTGCTGACTACTGAAATGCTTTCTTCTAACCGCCTATTCTTTCCCCAGGAATGATTCCTGGTCCTTTACATACTTGAAAGAGTTAGGAATGCCTTATCCTAACATTTGGATTGCCTAGCATTCAAGTTCCTACATCAATTCGAATGTAATATTACAAAATAGTAATTCCTTCAAACTACTGCCGCTGTAGAAAAGGAATTGTAATGGGAATAATTCCTTATCACGAAAACCGGTCTGAAAATTGGGCATATAAGGGGAAATATTATCTATAGGTTGGTTGAAAAGGTAAGCAGAGGATGACATCCATATATTAGTAGAATTCAGCATCGGAAATTGAGAAACAAATGACACCAGGGTGAGATATATAGCAATTCTGTGTTAACTTGGAAGACAAATTTCACACTTGAGTAGGTAACATGCATGTGTATGCATATGTACGTGCGAGTGGTTTGAGCGTTTGCAGGAGTCATGGATGAGCAGGGCTACACATGCAGGAGGACAGCTTGCCTTTGTATCAAAACCTTAAGGTCCCAACTAAAGCAACTTTCGATCCTACATCCCACTTTCCAATTAAAAGACTACTAAAAAATTCATAGGGTTCTCTTTTTATCTTCTCAAGTGTTTCAGTGGTAAAAAGGCCATGAAGAACCATTATCTTCAAAAGCTTAACCACTTTAAAAGTCATAAATGTCTTTACTGGATATCTGAAATACCACAGTTTTTTCCCCTGAAATGCATGAATCAGAAGTTACTAACCTTCTCTTGCCGCCATTTGGTTTCCCACTGAGCATCCAGAAGTTTATCAGCAATCTCTTTTTGAGCATTAAGAAGAATGGTCATCTTGTACAGTTTCGCTGGATCTTTCAGGTCATCTTCACTCCATGAAGAAGCATTTAGGGGTTGATCCAAGTTCTGCAAACCCTCTGCAGTTAGCCCTATTATTGCCATTACATTTTATTTCTAACAGATGAAATATACGAATTATATAAAATGACAACACAGGGATACTCACACCCCAATTCTGTGGTCGTGGAGGAGGATCAAGTCTCATTTCTTCCGCCTCCAATGCCTTCTTGGCCTTGTAATAAGAAATATTTTTCACTACAACATGGTCATCCCAAGCATGAACTGGATCCATGGCAATGAAGGCCTGTGAATTTCGAATTTATTCACACCATGAACTTTCCGAACAAAAGGAATCATATGTATTTGAGAAAAGTGTAAATCATACTTCATCACATAAAGCATCAACTTGTTGGAGATATATCAAAACAATTCCATTAGGTACGATCCACCAAATATAATCAATTCAGCAGTAAACCAACCATACAGGTTATACGTAAAACTGAAAAAATAAAATAACATTTTGTTAGTTTTATGATGTCTGATGTCACAGCCTGTTTGGTCATTGAATAATTCAATACTTTTCTGCTCCAATTCTAGTGAAATGGAAAACTAAAACAGAACACGTTTGGACGACCAAAACTTGTAACATCTTTCAGGGGATGAGGTGGTGAAAAGGCCAGAAGTAAACATGAAAAGATGACCATCTTTTAATGGAAAAATGAACATAAAAGCATTTTCACACCCAAAAAAGGCCTTAAAAAAAAGAAAGAGGAAGAAATAAAGATGTTCTGTTTGCTTATGTGTGATTTATCGAATAAACTATATCATGCATGCAAATAGCATTTTAGCTCACAAAAGTTATCATGGAGATGTCACCTAAAAATTTTAATGCCTACAATATATAGGAATATAATCCTACTTCCTGCAAGTGCTCCCAGCCAGGATTTTGCTTGGCCACTGCATCACGAAGTTGGTCATACTGCATAGATTCCTAATCCAAGAGAAAATCAACTAATTACAAGAATGCTTTGATTGGCTAATAATAAATATCATGCAAATAAGAAGATAAATTTCAGATGAGTAGCGAGATCATACATATCAAAACGTCTAATTTATTACATGAAATTGACTTCTAATAAATTTATTCAATATTAATCTTCCAAATTTTATTCGTTCATTAACTAGGATTGCTCACTATCACCATAAATGTAATATGAGATAAATTCGAGGAAGTAGTGAGAACATAAACATCCATACCTTGTATTTCCACCAAATTTTCTGCCTCACATCATCATCATAGTCAAATCCACCCACAATCTGAGGTAGTGTAAGCAACCAAAATGCAGCAATGCTGGGGTCTTTCATGGTGTGAACTATGTGCTGAAACTGTAAATTTTGAACATAAAATATCATTAAAAGAGAAAAAGACAGTAACTATACAACAAATAATCAACTGTGGACACAAATTATGGGATCTTGAGTCTTTTAATGAATGAAAGATATGAGTTCAGATAACGATATATCCATTTTCTTCCCCTTAGCAATTCAGTAGTTAAATGATACAGAAATATTCTCCACAACCTTTACCATTGAAAAGAAAAGAAAGAAACAGACAAGTTATGATATTTGCCTCATATGGATAGTCCATCTTCCTTAAGATGTTATAGGCTTTCCATGGAGGTTCCATTATCTACAAAAGCATACTAAATTTAAGGATGGGCAACTTTAGCATGAAGCAATCAAGAAAACGATACAACACTAGTAGAAGTGAAGCACAACTAAAACAAGCTTGTTGAATGATTTGAAGATAAACAGTCGATGAATGGGAAAAAAGAAAGAAACAGAAAACTCCATAATTTCTTCGTCCATCTATTTAATACAGTTTTTACATGTTTTAAACTCTTAGCTCTAAACTGCGCAAAAGCAAAATCTCTTAGCCTCAAGCTGGAAATACTTTTTAGAATATTTGTGATATATATTGAGCTGCACCGTTCATCCAGACAATTTTGTTACTGATGTATTTTGATTTATTTATTGATCAATTATTATACCTTTAAAACATTTCAAAAAGTATCCCATCCCCTCTAAAGCATCTTTTGAACAACATATACGGTCTATAACAAGAACATAACATAAAGTTCATTACAGAATTAACAGCCTTCTTCCACACTAAATAGGGAAACAAATCTGTTAAAGATGATAGATAATCAAGACATAGCATGTCCTCAACAAATCTGGTCCTATTGTCAACATAAAGAACTGAATATGTTAGGAGCAAAGGGCAATGTGAACCACTTTCCAACATTGAGATAATAATGCAACGAATTTGTAATGCACAATGGTTCTAGATAGTCATCGTAATTGATTCTATATTTCAAGGATAGAGATAAAGACACTATTCATTTTATCACAATCAAATTTTAAAAAACTTTTTCATTCGAGGTAGGGCACATAATGTTGAACACGAAACGTCCCATACACTAACAAGTAACCCAGCAACTCACATCATCTGCAGAAATCCTAACTTGTAATTTTGCTTGCATTCAGGGCAGTGAATTACTCCCTGCAAACAATACATGTTGCACCAAAGCATCAAAACCAAAAATTGTCCAGTTAAGAAAATTATTTAACAAAGGATGATCGTAGTATTGAACAGGAAAAACTTGGGCAAATGGGCCAAGAAATGTGAGACTTACTGTTCCATCACAAGCTGGGCATCCTTTAGACGGCAATGGTGTATTAAGCTCAATGGTGGACAGCAGGTGAATCAACTCTGCTCGATTATCAGCAATAGCATCTGCAACACATTCTGCAGTTGCTTTTGCCCCACTAAAGGAGATTCATAGCAGATATTCATATTAGTATTAAAATAAAACAATCATCATTCATACAGCTTGAACTGGATTGAGGATTGGATACCTAAACAAAGGCAGTTAAGATCAGAAAGCAATTCAGACTCTAAATATTAGCCACACATGATACAACCAGACAAGCTTGAGTCTTTAGTCCCTTGCAGCCTAAACATCTTTGAGAATCACTATTGTAACCATGCTCAATAAGCTTTTTTTTGGTTTGGCCTATGCCATGTAAGAAACAAGAAGAATATAAGTAGAATATATAGTTATTGTTTACGGTCAGAAAACAATGACAGGAGGTTGATCTACCTTCTCAAGGAGTATTTTTTCACTTGATAGTGCACCTTCCCTGATCCTTTACACATATTGCACCGCAAAGCCTGCCATCCGTTGCAGGTAACACAGTTGCTGAACTTGACAGACCAATCTCATGTAAGAAGGCATTTTGTTTAAATTTACATTTCAAATTCCAGGTTACTGATAACAAAACAATCTAGTAATAATCATTTTTGAAACTTCAAGAAAGTTGGGTAAAGGAAGGTAATGAAATAAAACATGGATAACAAAAGTTAGCTTACCATTTCTCTGTTAGATCTACTTCATAAAACTGATAAATGATACAGCTGATGAGTGTACCAAAGTTTAGTGTTTCTTTAATAACAGTCACTATTAAACTTTCGCCAAAAAGTTGAATGAGTCTTTGCTTTAACAAAAAATATCAGAATCCTATTCTCCACATAAGATAATAAATCTTAAGTGTAAAATATTTAGTTACTTCTTTTCCTTTTTACAAATATATATATATATATATATATATATTGAAGTGAAGTGAAGCATAATCCAACTTACAAAACAGTAAAATCAGAGCAGCACATTCTAATGCCACAAGTTCTACGAAATCAGAATTTAATAAATGACTAGCAGAATCTACTATATAAATTTGAAGGGATATTGAAATTGCACCTTTGACATAGCACCTTCTTTCCCAGCTCTAAAGCAATATCATAGGTTCCCAAAGCGGCTATAGCCTGCAATCAACCCATGGGAAAAAAGAACTAAAACCAATGATTCAAGCTACTCTTCCCTAATTTTTTGAAGGGTAAAACAGCAAAAGAACAACCAACATGGCAATTTGAGGGAATATATATATATATATATATATATATGTAGTATGATAGATATATGCAATAAATGGAACATGCAGTATATTGTTTCTATCTCCTTTCATAATTTAGCATTTGTGAGGAACATATGGCAAATAGAGACTATAGTTTAATTGTAAAATGCTTAAGTTTGAAACTAATAAAATGTAGAAAACATGGAAGCTAAATAAAACCAGCAGATAAACAAGTAAACAACTCAGCCACTCATTCATCAAGGGATAAATTCCACTCAAAACCAATGCTAAATAAAATGAAACTTATGAGCACCAACATTAACTCAAATGCAAATTTCAATAGAACATCACTCACCAATTAACCAACAAAAAAAATTAGCAAACATTAGCAGAGTCCCAACTACAATGACAAATAACATCAAATTTAGAGCACCAAAAAGAAACCAACTTTCAACACAAAGCTGAAAGCTTTAACGGATTACAAAATTACCCATTTCAGCAAATTATAATTATAACAAAGCAAGAATAAACCAATCAACAAAAATGAAGAAAAAACTTACAGCCCATTTGAGCAGAAGACTTATACTTGACAAAGGAAGACTTACAAAGACAGAAGTGTAGGAGAGCTTGGAGATAAACTCAATGATGCCAAAACCACGAGGAGCAGAGCCAGCAATGTCAAAGGCAAGAGTGAAAAGAGAGAGCACTACTTAATTGGGAAGTCCAAAATGTCAATAACTTGTTGCCCATATCTAGTAGTGCAGAACTTGTATAGGGAGTCAGCAAATTTTTTCACTCTTTTATCAGTTTCTCGCTTCCTCTCGACATGGCTGTCAAACAGAAGCTAAAAATGGAAGGGGAGCATTGTACAATGTTCAAATGCCGTTTTTTTATTGGAGGTTTGGATAAGTTTTGTTGCAGGATTGTTTAATCTCTGTAACCACACTTCCAGTTTTGTCTTTCATATGATTTTATGGACATTCTGATTGTAGATGAAATATGAAAAAATAAAATAAAATAAAAATATGCAGTTTAATGTCATTTTTATTTAAAATTTTGATTTGAAGGAGCTGCAATAAAATAAAAAAATTATTTTTTAATTTAGAAGAGATGCATTTTAAATGAAATTATAAATATTAAATTTTAAATTTTAAATACAATTTTTTAAAAATAATTTTATAAACCAATTAAACATTCAATAATGGTAAAACTTTAATTCAAAATTGCATAAATATTTGAATTTTCTTTCTTCTTCCAAAATAGGTCGAACTGGTTATACCTCTACTTATCAATTCAACCGGTTAAACTATTCAACTTGATATATTTATATTCTTTTTAATGTTTAAACACTAATTTAACAAAAAATAAATATTAAACATAATTGATAATTAAAAAATTATATTTGACGGTTGATAGTTCAAATCACATTAATTATAATTAAAATTTTGTAAAAAAATTAAAAATATATGTAAATATAATTTTTTTTACTAATTGAATTCAATCAGCTGATCCGATTTTTTATTCAATGTCCAAGATCCAATTATACATAAATAAAAAAGATATATTTTATTTTTTAAAATTTAAAATTAACGAAATTAAATAATTCACTAAAATTAAAAATTCGCACTACTTTTATCAGCAGATCATGCATTTAGTATATTTATTTTGCAAGTAAATGGAAGGAAAGTAATGAAATGCATCCAATGGAGTTTATTTATTGTGTTTTTCCATTTTTTAAAGAAATGAACCTTTTATTGATTGGTTAGCAAAATTTGCAAATATGAAACACATTGATTTGATTCCCTGTTTTCTAGTAGATAGAAATACTGTGATTCATTGCTTCCGTAAAACATGACAATGGGTTCAACTACAACCTCCAAAGAAGCTTCAAATGCAAAGAGTTTTGGCATCCATTGATGGATTGTCTGAAACAGTTTTGCAGATCGAACCCTCTCATGCATGGAGAGTTTTAGATTCTTGCAATTTCATAGTCTTGGCACGCAATCTCTCCATGAATGCTGGATTGGCTCTAAGTCTGTTCTTGACATATGAAGTTCTAACTTCGTCAGCCATTTTGTTAGCTTTTCCGGCTTCCTCTATGAGAGAAAACAGCGTTCTAAGGCAATCTTTTCTGTTCTCTTCTCGGTGTTCAAACCTTAAGACAAAATACGGAAGAATGAATGAATAAATAAACAAATGGTGCAAGAAGTCATTACTTCTCAATACCGAACAATGCGGTATCTTTACCTCTCACTAGTAATTGTAAGTTCATCTTTGCCTGGATGGTATCGCTTTCCAACAAGCTCTCGCAACCGGCGAAATTGATGCTTTGAAAGCCCGAGCTCCTTCACTGTAACAGACATCTTTACTTTTCGGTTTTTTGGATGCCATGCATCACCACCAGGAGCAAAGACTACCCGTGTTTGCCACCTAAGGATCGGTCCTTCACCAGGTGGGTCATCCGAGTCCTTTTTCATGTCCGGCACATCAGTCTCATCGAATTTCGGTGGACCCTCAGCTTCCATCATCTTTCCATATTCCATGACCATCTGATCCTCGAATTCCTTGAATTTCTCGTAAGCTTCTTCAACTTCAAGCTCGCCTCGTTCACACATGTCACCTAGCTCATTAAACCTTTCTTCCACCTTTTTCTTCATCTCATCTGTTCATGCTAACATAAAATAAATCACAGTAGCAAACATCCATTCACAGAGAGCATTAAAATCCTATGTTACACGGACTTGGAGGTGAGTGCCGAATACCAATACGTATCCAACACAGGTATGCTCAATTTTGTCTCAATTTTCCATATATTTGGAGGATTGCAGCCTCATATCCATGTCCGAATATGTGTCAAACATGAGTGTTGAACACGGGTGCTTCAGGGAAAATGAAGAGTCAAAGCGACGTAGTTAAAAACAAGGCAACTACTCACATAATGCCATACCTCAATCACCCTTATTCAAAATTATCTTCTTAACAGTTTCAAATATCATTCAAACAAAACAATGAATTACAACAATCCGAAGTTTAATGAGTCGCGATGGTCAGAAACCGCAACGACTACTCTAGTTATCCCTTGATCCAATCACTTCAAGTGATCAACCGACTTCCCACCCCCCCCTCAAGGTAATCCAAGCGAAACCTTACATATTGTCATATTGTACAAGCTCGATACAGTTCTTAGTTAAGAGAATATATAAAGTTCAAAAGAATCAAAGAGTCTAGAGGCCAAAAATATAAAAGGACCATTATTAAAAGTGTCAAATGTTACTAGAGCTACTAATTTGCTTCCTTCAATAGTTTACAAGCGTACCCTAGACGCTAGAACCCTTTTATCACCTAAGGCACAACACAAGTGATGTAAGGAGCAATATGTTTATGTGTGCGTTTTCTACTTGTGCTTGCGTGGATATATAATTCTGATAATAAACTTAAAAAAATGGTCTAGTTTATCTACTAAACATGCAAAACTTTGTTTTTCTTTTATTGGCCAATATGCATGATTTCCTCGTGGTCTTGTGTTTGTTGTTAAATACTCAAATACTGAGAAGTACAGAGTTTGATATTATCTCCTTTCTACTAATAAAGGTATACAGCTTATGAAATAAGCTAAATAAAAGCAATTAAAGAGAATTTCAATAAAGCGGAGTTCTTTCGCGCCTATCGCATTACCAAAAAGAATGCTAGGCGCACCAAATGCACCCTGATCAAATGCACCTCCCCCAAATGGGTCAAAGGCGCTTTTGTTGTTTGATGCCAAGGCACAACACCCAGGTGCATGCCTTGAAAACACCAGGTGAACTAAAACAAGATCCACCTATTATTTCAACCGACAAATCTGTCTTTGCAACTACTGATACATAAGTTTTGCATACAAATTCATCAGAAACAACTCGTATACAAATCAATTTGCATACAAAAGTTAAACTACAAAGGGGCAAACTGAATGACATTAGTGAACTTGAAAAAGCTACATTGAATCATGAAACAAATTCTTTATTCTTAGCTACAGCCTTGCTAGTGATATTTATGTGCAATAACAAGCAATTGGCTTTCGAGTATTAGTCTAGGGTCATTTCTCATTTATCTCAATTCTGGACGCAAACATAGCAAGCATCAACAGGTTTTCTATCGCAACTTAATTTCATCAAAACCAAAAGGTGGCTAATAGTTCATATTGTTCAGAAAGTGAATACGTAAAGCCAAATAGATTACAACTGGAATCGGGCTGCTCAAGTGATGCAGGAGCATTAACAATTAAGAGTTTTATTTAATGTTAAATTCTGCTCAAATAAAGAAATCCATTTAGATCTATGTTTAGGATCCTAGTTTAATTAGATTATTGTTTAGGATTAGAATTTTAG
>JBBYHM010023287.1:0-10415 GCA_038381775.1 Adansonia rubrostipa
CATGGATTCATAAAATAATCTCCTTTCATTCATGGGTGGGCACCATAAACACATTCTCGTTCGGATAAATGATATTTATGCTTTGGTTTCATAAGAAAAATTTTTTTCTACCATTTTTAGAATTGAGGTCCGTCTTTTATTTGGGATAAACATGGATTCACAAAATAATCTTGTTTCTTCTAATGATTGGGCACTATAAACATATTCTTCTTATTCGAATAAATAATATTGATGCTTTGGTCTCATAAGAAAAACTTCTCTTTCTACCATTTTTAGAATTGAAGTTCATCTTTCATTTGGGATAAACATGGATTCATATAATAATCTCGTTTCTTCTAAAGATTAGGCACTATAAACACATTCTCTTCATTGGGATAAATGATATTGATTTTTTGGTTTCATCGGAAAAACTTCTCTTTCTACCATGTTTAGAATTGAAGTTGGTCTTTTATTTGGGATAAACATGGATTCACATAATAATCTCCTTTCTTCTCATGATTGGGCACTATAAACACATTTTCCTCATTCGGATAAATGATATTGATGCTTTGGTTTCATAAGAAAAGCTTTCCTTTCTACCATTTTTAAAATTGATGTTCGTCTTTCGTTTGAGATAAACATGGATTCACATAATCATCTCGTTTCTTCTAATGATTGGGCACTACAAACATATTCTCCTAATTGGGATAAATGATATTGATGCTTTGGTTTCATATGAAAAACTTCTCTTTCTACCATTTTTAGAATTGAAGTTTGTCTTTCATTTGGGATAAGCAAGGATTCACATAATAATCTCCTTTCTTTCTATGATTGGGCACTATAAACACATTTTTCTCAGTGGAATAAATTATATTAATTATTTGGTTTCATAAGAAAAACTTCTGTTAGCACCATTTTTAGAATTAAAGTTCGTCTGTTGATTTGGATAAACACGGATTCACATAATAATCTCATTTCATTTCATGAATGGGAACCGTAAAGACATTCTCCTCATTAGGATAAATGATATTGAGCATTGGTTTCATAAGAAAAACTTCTCTTTCTACCATTTTTAGAATTGAAGTTCGTCTTTTAGTTGGGATAAACATGGATTCACATAATAATATCTTTTTTTTTTCAAGATTGGGCACCATAAACACATTCTCCTCTTTGGGATAAATGATATTGATACTTTGGTTTCATAAGAAAAATTTCTCTTTCTACCATTTTTAGAATTGAAGTTCGTCTTTCATTTGGGATAAACATAGATTTACATAATAATCTCCTTTCTTCTCATGATTGGGCACTATAAACACATTCTCTTCATTGGGATAAATGATATTAAAGCTTTGGTTTCGTCAGAAAAACTTCTCTTTCTACCATTTTTAGAATTGAAGTTCATCTTTCAATTGGGATAAATATGGATTCACAAAATAATCTCCTTTTTTCTCATGATTGAGGACTATAAGCACATTCTCCTTATCAGGATAAATGATATTGATGCTTTGGTTTCTCTTTCTGCCTTTTTTGAATCAAAGGTCATCTTTCAATTGGGATAAACGTGGATTCACAGAATAGCCTCTTTTTTTTTCATGATTGGATACTAGAAACATCTTTTCCTTATAGGGATAAATGATATTGATGCTTTGGTTTCATACGAAAAACTTCTCTTTCTACCATTTTTATAATTAAAGTTCATCTTTCAATTGGGATAAACTTGCATTCACATAAGTGACTCATTTCTTTTCATGATTTGGCACCATAAACACATTCGAGAAATGATGTTGATGTTGTTGTTTCATAATATAAACTTCTCTTTCTACAATTTTTAAGATCAAAGTTTGTCTTATAGTTGGGATAAATGTGTATTCACGTAATAGTCTCTTTTCATTTTAGGATTGGACATGAGAAATGCATTATGCTCATAGGGATAAATGATATTGATGATTTGGTTTCATAAGAAAACTTCTCTTTCTACCATTTTTTGAATAGAAGTTTGTCTTTCAATTGGGATAAACTTGCATTCACATAATTTACTCCTTTCTTTTCATGATTGGGCACCATAAAGACATTCTTCTCATTGGGAGATACGATATTGATACTTTGGTTTCATAAGATAAACTTCTCTTTCTATGATTTTTAGAATCGAAGGTCATCTTTCAATTGGGATAAATGTGTATTCACATAATGTCTCTTTTCTTTTCATGATTGGGCACCAGAAACAAATCCTCCTCTTAGGGATAAATGATATTGATGCTTTGGATTCATAAAAAAACTTCTCTTTCCACCACTTTTAGAATCGAAGTTCATCTTTCAATTGAGAGAAACATGGATTCACTTAATAATCTCCTTTCTTTTCATGATTAAGCATGTAAACACATTCTCCTTATTAGGATAAATGATATTTATTCTTTGGTATCATAGGAAAAACTTCCCTTTCTACAATTTTTGAAATTGAAGTTCATCTTTCAATTATGATAAACATGGACTCACATAATGATCTCGTTTCCTCTCATGATTGGGCACTATAAACACATTCTCCTCATTGGGATAAATGATATTGATGCTTTGGTTTCCTAAGAAAAACTTCTCTTTCTAGCATTGTTAGAATTTAAGTTCATCTTTCATTTGGAATAAACATGGATTCACATAAAAATCTCATTTCCTCTAATGATTGGGCACTATAGACATATTCTCCTTATTGGGATAAATGATATTGATGGTTTGGTTTTATATGATAAACTTCTCTTTCTACCATTTTTTGAATCGAAGGTTGTCTTTCAATTAGGATAAAGATGGATTCACATAATAATCTCCTTTCTTTTCAAGATTGGGCACCATAATCACATTCTCCTCATTGGGATAAATGGTATTTATGCTTTGGTTTCATAAGAAAAATTTCTCTTTCTACCATTTTTGGAATTAAAGTTCATCTTTTATTTGGGATAAACATGGATTCATATAATAATCTCCTTTTTTCTCATCATTGGGCACTATAAACACATTTTCTTCATTGGGATAACTGATATTGATGCTTTGCTTTTATAAGAAAAACTTCTCTTTCTACCATTTTTAGAATTAAAGTTCATCTTTCATTTGGGATAAACATGGATTCACATAATAATTTCATTTCTTCTAATGATTAGGCACTATAAGCACATTCTCCTTATTGGGATAAATGATATTGATTCTTTGGTTTCATAAGATAAACTTCTCTTTCTACCATTTTTTGAATCGAAAGTCGTCTCTCAATTGGGATAAAGATGGATTCACATAACAACCTCCTTTCTTTTCAGGGTTGGATAACATAAAGACATTCTCCTTGTTAGGATAAATTATATCTATGCTTTGGTTTCATAAGAAAAACTTCTCTTTGCAGCATTTTTAGAATTAAAGTTCTTCTTTTGTTTGGAATAAACAAGGATTCACATAATAATCTTGTTTATTCTAATGATTGGGCACTATGGACACATTCTATTCATTGGGATAAATGATATTGATGCTTTGGTTTCATATGATAAACTTCTCTTTCTACCATTTTTTTAATCGAAGGTCATCTTTCAATTGGGATAAAAATAGATTCACATAATAATCTCCTTTCTTTTCAAGATTAGGCACCATAAACACATTCTCCGCATTCGGATAAATGATATTGATGCTTTGGTTTCATAAAAAAACTTTTCTTTCTACCATTTTTAGAATTAAAGTTCGTCTTTTAATTGGGATAAACATGGATTTAGATAATGGTCTTCGTTCTTTTCATGATTGGGCACCATAAACACATTCTCCTTATTGGGATAAATGATAATAATTTTTTGGTTTCATAAGATAAACTTCTCTTTTTGCCATTTTTAGAATTGAAGTTCATATTTCAATTGGGATAAATATGGATTCACAAAATAATCTCCTTCCTTTTCATGATTGGGCACAATAAACACATTTTCCATATTCGATAAATGATATTGATGCTTTGGTTTCATAAGAAAAACTTCTCTTTCTACCGTTCTTAGAATTAATGTTCGTCTTTCATTTAGGATAAGCAAGGATTCACATAATAATCTCCTTTCTTCCTCTGATTAGGCACTATAAACACATTCTTCTTATTGGAATAATTGATATTGATTCTTTGGTTTCATAAGAAAAACTTTTGTTAGTACCATTTTTAGAATTAAAATTCATCTATTGATTTGTACAAACATGGATTCACATAATAATCTCCTTTCATTTCATGATTGGGCGCCATAAAGACATTCTCCTCATTGGGATAAATGATATTGATGCATTGGCTTCATAAGCAAAACTTATCTTTCTATCATTTTTAGAATTGAAGTTCATCTTTCAATTGGGATAAACATGGATTTAGATAATAGTCTCCGTTCTTTTCATCATTGGGCACCATAAACATATTCTCATATTGCGATAAATGATAATGATGCTTTTGTTTCATAAGATAAACTTCCCTTTCTGCCATTTTTAGAATTGAAGTTCATATTTCAATTGGGATAAATATGGATTCACAAAATAATCTCCTTTCTTCTTATGATTGGGCACTATAAACACATTCCCCCATAAGGATAAATGATATTGATGCTTTGGTTTTATAAGATAAACTTCTCTTTCTATCATTTTAAGAATCGAAGTTGATCTTTCAATTGACAGAAACATGGATTCATATAATAATCTCTTTTCTTTTCATGATTAAGCACCGTAAACACATTCTCCTCATTCAAATAATTGATATTTATTCTTTGGTTTCATTGGAAAAACTTGTCTTTATACAATTTTTGAAATTGAAGTTCATCTTTCAATTGTGATAAACATGGACTCACATAATGATCTCCTTTCTTCTCATGATTGGGCACTATAAACACATTCTTCTCATTGGGATAAATGATATTGATGCTCTGGTTTCATAAGAAAAACTTCTCTTTCTACCATTTTTAGAATTGAAGTTCATCTTTCATTTGGGATAAACATGCATTCACATAATAATCTCATTTCTTCTAATGATTGCGCACTGTAAACACATTCTGCTCATTGGAATAAATGATGTTGATGCTTTGGTTCTATAGGATAAACTTCTCTTTCTACCATTTTTTGAATCAAAGGTCGTCTTTCAATTGGGATAAAGATGAATTCACATAATAATCTCCTTTCTTTTCAGGATTTGGCACCATAAACACATTTTCCTCGTGGGAATAAATGATATTTATGCTTTGGTTTCATAAGAAAAATTTCCCTTTCTACCATTTTTAGAATGAAAGTTTGTCTTTCATTTGGATAAACATGGATCCACATAATAATCTCCTTTCTTCTCATGATTGGGCACTATAAAGACATTCTCCTCATTGGGAAAAATGATATTGATCCTTTGGTTTCATAAGAAAAACTTCTCTTTCTACCATTTTCAGAATTGAAGTTTGTCTTTCATTTGGGATAAACATTGATTCACATAATAATCTCCTCTCTTCTCATGATTAGGCACTTTAAACACATTCTCCTCAATAGGATAAATGATATTGATGCTTTGGTTTCATAAGAAAAATTTCTCTTTCTACCACTTTTAGAATTGAAGTTTGTTTTTTGTTTGGGATAAACATGGATTCACATAATAATCTAGCTTTTTCTAATGATTAGGCACTATAAACACATTCTCCTCATTGGGATAAATGATATTGATGCTTTGGTTTCATAAGAAAAAACTTCTCTTTCTACCATTTTTAGAATTAAAGTTTATCTTTTGTTTAGGATAAACATGGATTCACATAATAATCTCGTTTCTTCTATTGATTGGGCACTATAAACATATTCTCATATGAATAAATAATATTGACGCTTTGGTTTCATAAGAAAAACTTCTTTTTCTACCATTTTTAGAATTGAAGTTTGTCTTTCATTTAGGATAAGCAAGGATTCACATAATAATCTCTTTTCTTCCCATGATTGGGTACTATAAACATATTCTCCTCAGTGGAATAAATGATATTAATTCTTTGGTTTCATAAGAAAAACTTCTGTTAGTACTATTTTTAGAATTAAAGTTCGTCTGTTGATTTGGACAAACACGGATTCACATAATAATCTCGTTTTATTTCATGATTGGGAACCATAAAGACATTCTCCTCACTAGGATAAATGATATTGATGCATTGGTTTCATAAGAAAGACTTCACTTTCTACCATTTTTAGAATTGAAGTTCATCTTTCAGTTGGGATAAACATGGATTCACATAATAATTTCCTTTCTTTTCATGATTAAGCACCATAAACACATTTTTCTCATTGGGATAAATGATATTTATGCTTTGGTTTCATAAGAAAAATTTCTCTACCATTTTTAGAATTGAAGTTTGTCTTTCATTTAGGATAAACATGGATTCACATAATAATCTCCTTTCTTCTAATGATTGGGCACTATAAACACATTCTTCTCATTGGGATAAATGATATTGATGATTTGGCTTCATTAGAAAAACTTCTCTTTCTATCATTTTTAGAATTAAAGTTCATCTTTCAATTGGGATAAATATCGATTCACAAAATAATCTCCTTTCTTCTAATGATTAAGCACTATAAACACATTCTCCTCATCAGGATAAATGATATTAATACTTTGGTTTCATAAGAAGAACTTCTCTTTCTACCATTTTTAGAATCGAAGTTGATCTTTCAATTGAGAGAAACATTGATTCAAATAATAATCTCCTTTCTTTTCATGATTAAGCACCATAAACACATTCTCCTTATTAGGATAAATGATATTGATGCTTTGGTTTCATAAGAAAAACTTCTTTTTCTACAATTTTTAGAATTGATGTTCATTTTTCGCTTGGGATAAACATGGATTCACATAATAATCTCGTTTCTTCTATTGATTTGGCACTATAAAGACATTCTTCTCATTCTAATAAACGATATTGACGCTTTGGTTTCATAAGAAAAACTTCTCTTTTTATCATTTTTAGAATTAAAGTTCATCTTTCATTTGGGATAAGCAAGGATTCACATAATAATCTCCTTTCTTCCCATGATTGGACACTATAAACACATTCTCCTCATTGGAATAAATGATATTAATTCTTTGGTTTCATAAGAAAAACTTCTGTTAGTACCATTTTTAGAATTAAAGTTTGTCTGTTAGTTTAGACAAACACGGATTCACATAATAATCTCGTTTCATTTCATGATTGGGAACCATAAAGACATTCTCCTCATTAGGATAAATGATATTGATGCATTGGTTTCATAAGAAAAACTTCTCTTTCTACCATTCTTAGAATTAAAGTTCGTCTTTCAGTTGGGATAAACATGGATTCACATAATAATCTCCTCTCTTCTCATGATTGGGCACTATAAACACATTCTCCTCTTTGGGATAACTGATATTGATGCTTTGGTTTCATAAGAAAAACTTTTCTTTCTTCCATTTTTAGAATTGAAGCTCATCTTTCATTTAGGATAAACATGGCTTCACATAATAATCTCATTTCTTCTAATGATTAGGCACTATAAACAAATTCTCTTCATTGGAATAAATGATATTTATGGTTTGGTTTCATAGGATAAAGTTCTCTTTCTACCAATTTTTGAGTCGAAGTTATCTTTCAATTGGGATAAAGATGGATTCACATAACAATCTTTTTTCTTTTCAGGGTTGGGCAACATAAGCACATTCTCCTCGTTAGGATAAATGATATCTATGCTTTGGTTTCATAGGAAAAACTTTTCTTTCTACCATTTTTAGAATTGAAGTTCGTCTTTCAATTGGGATAAACATGGATTCACATAATAGTCTCCTTTCTTTTCATGATTGGGCACTAGAAACACATTCTCTTTTTAGGGATAAATGATATTTATGCTTGGGTTTCATAGGAAAAACTTCTCTTTCTGTAATTTTTAGAATTGAAGTTTGTCTTTCAATTATAATAAACATGGACCCACAAAATGATCTCCTTTCTTTTCACAATTAGGCACCATAAAAACATTCTCCTCATTGGAATAAGTGATATTGATGCTTTGGTTTCCTAAGATAAACTTCTCTTTCTATAAGTTTTTGAATCGAAGGTCATCTTTTAATTAGGATAAAGTGGATTCACATAATAATCTCCTTTCTTTTCAACATTGGGCACCATAAACAAATTCTTCTCATTGGGATAAATGATATTTACGCTTTGGTTTCATAAGAAAAACTTATCTTTCTCCCATTTTTAGAATTAAAGTTCATCTTTCAATTAAGATAAGCATGGATTCACATAATATTCTCTGTTCTTTTCATGATTGGGCACCATAAACACATTCTCCTCATTAGGATAAATGATAATGATGCTTTGGTTTCATAAGATAAAATTCCCTTTCTGCCATTTTTAGAATTCTAGTTCATCTTTCAATTGGGATAAGTATGGATTCATAAAATAATCTCCTTTCTTCTCATGATTGGGCACTATAAACACATTCTCTTTATTGGGATAAATGATATTGATGCTTTGGTTTTATAAGAAAAACTTCTCTTTCTATGATTTTTAGAATAGAAGTTCATCTTTCAATTGGGATAAACTTGTATTCACATAATTGACTCCTTTCTTTTCATGATTGGGCACTATAAACACATTCTTCTTATTGGGAGAAATAATATTGATACTTTGGTTTCATAAGATGAACTTCTATTTCTATAATTTTTAGAATCAAAGGTCATTTTATCATTGGTATAAACATGTATTCACATAATAGACTCATTTTATTTCATGATTGGGCACCAGAAACACATTCTCTTTATCGGGATAAATGATATTGATGCTTTGGTTTCATAAGATAAACTTCTCTTTCTACAATTCTTAGAATCAAAGGTCGTCTTTCAGTTGGGATAATTGTGTATTCACATAATAGTCTCTTCTCTTCTCATGATTTGGCAGCAAAAACACATTCTCCTTATAGGAATAAATGATATTGATGTTTTGGTTTTGTAAGAAAAACTTCTCTTTCTACCATTTTTAGAGTCAAAGTTGATCTTTCAATTGAGAGAACAAGGATTCATATAATAATCTCTTTTTTTTCATGATTAAGCACCGTAAACACATTCTCCTCATTGGGATAAATGATTTTTATGCTTTGGTTTCATAGAAAAAACTTCTCTTTCTATAATTTTTAGAATTGAAGTTCATTTTTCAATTGTAACAAACATGGACTCTCATAATGATCTCCTTTCTTCTCATGATTGGGCACTATAAACAAATTCTCTTCATTTGGATAAATGATATTGATGCTTTGGTTTCATAAAAAAGCTTTTCCTTTTACCATTTTTAGAATTGAAGTTCATCTTTCCTTTGGGATAAACATGAATTCACATAATAATCTCGATTCTTCTAATGATTGGGCACTATAAACGCATTCTCCTCATTGGGATAAATGATATTGATGCTTTGGTTTCATAAGATAAACTTTTATTTTTGCCAATTTTTGAATCGAAGGTCATCTTTCAATTGGGATAAAGATGGATTCACATAACAATCTCCTTTCTTTTCAGGATTGGGCACTATAAACACATTCTCCTCATTGGGATAAATGATATTGATGCTTTGGTTTCATAAGAAAAACTTCTCTTCCTACCATTTTTACAATTGAAGTCCATCTTTCATTTGGGATAAATAAAGATTCACATAATAATCTTTTTTCTTCTCATGATAGGGCACTATAAACATATTCTCCTCATTGGAATAAATGATATTAATGCTTTGGTTTTATAAGAAAAACTTCTGTTTCTACTATTTTTAGAATTAAAGTACGTTTATTGATTTGGACAAACACGGATTCAAATAATAATCTCCTTTCATTTCATGATTGGGCACCATAAACACATTCTCTTCATTGGGATAAATGATATTGATTCATTTGTTTCATAAGAAAAGCTTCCCTTTCTACCATTTTGGAATTGAAGTTCATCTTTCATTTGGGATAAATGTGGATTCACATAATAATCTCATTTCTTCTAATGAATAAACAAATTCTCCTCATTGTGATAAACACGGGTTCACATAATAATCTCCTTTCATTTCATGATTGGGCACCGAAAACACATTCTCCTCGTTGGGATAAATATATTGATGCATTGGTTTCATAAGGAAAACCTCTCTTTCTACCTTTTTTAGAATTGAAGTTCGTCTTTCAATTGGGATAAACATGGATTCACAGAATAGTCTCCATTCTTTTCTCATTAGGCACCAGAAACACATTCTCCTCATTGAGATTAATATATTGATGCTTTGGTATCATAAGATAAACTTCTTTTTCTACCATTTTTAGAATTGAAGTTCATCTTTCAATTAGGATAAAAATGGATTCACAAAAAATTCCCCTTTCTTCTCTTGATTGGGCACTATAAACACATTCTCCTCATTGGGATAAATGATATTGATGCTTTGGTTTCATAAGAAAAACTTCTC
>JBBYHM010023309.1:0-50960 GCA_038381775.1 Adansonia rubrostipa
CATATCCATGCATCTTGTTATCCTTAATCCATATATGAATCATTAGCCTAACACATTTCAAGCACATTTACACATTAGCTTGCATGAATTATTACCATTTTTAGCATCCATAATATTTTCTTGTCACAATCCATAACACTTTCTTTGTCTAAACCATTGGTAAAGTTAGCACCTCCATTTGTGTTATGTGCCATCCCTTTGTATGTTTGTTGTCTTCTCCTTGTCAAAATGCATGTTTGATGGCTGTCAAAAACTAATTTTCAAAACTCCCCAAGTCGAGCATGTTAACCTCAACCAATGAGGATTAGCATGTACTTAGCATTTTCCTTAAAGCTAGCAAAGTATCTTGGGGAAAATTAAGTTTTCTAGATCTAGAATCTTGGTTACACAAGCTCAAATCTTCTGATTTTGAAATGAAAATGGTCCTATAATTATTCCATAAATGTTTGTGCCTTTTTTAAGTTAAAACCTTGAATGGTATGATCAACAGGCTATTTCATCGTCCCAAACTACTCTGGGGCTGTGCAAATGAGTTTGTGATGCTTATGCCATTCTTTCCTTTCAGCCATAGATGTTTGAACATCAATGACTTGAGTTTGGACCCATAGACATAAAAAAAATGAGAGATATCCCCTGCTTTGCTTTATCCCCTGTTGACAGCACAACCATTGCAAATTGAAAAATCACTTTAAAATTCTAAACGATTTTTCATGAATTTTTTGATATTTTTCTCTCAAAGCATGTTGACTAGTCTTTAAAATGATGTCTTATTCACCCCTAGATCATTTCGGATAAGAAAGTTATGATTTTTCAAGTCTAAACTATTATGAACCTCTGGAATTTGAACATGTATTCTAGTTGGGCCGTTCAGGCCTACTAAATGATTTTTCCAAAATTTTCAAACATTTTTCCTAAAGGATTCATGAAATTCCCTTTTGAGAAAGGTATCACTTGAAATATTTTGATACCAAATGAGTCCGAGGTAATTTTTCAAATTTTGACACACCTGTCTCTAATATGCTCTGCCAGCATCTCAATCAGTCCAAACTTGAAAATTTATTCCCCCAAAAAATGACTTTTTGGGATATGGAGAAAATTTTTAGGTTGACCATCGTCAAGTTACCTTTCTAACGGTATCTTGTCCACCCTCTAAAGCCTTCAAACCAATTTAGAATAAATTCAGGAAGTAGGACAATATGATGCTATCCCCTATTTTCAGTTATGGTCAAAATAGAGTTAGTTTCCTAAATTTAATCTTAAGACATTCGAATGTCTTTGTATCACCCCGATCAGGCTCAAAAACATACTTTGACCTCTCATAACCTCATATCAAGGCACAAACATAGTTGACATCTTTACCATCCTCATCCACAATAATTTCTTTTGGCAAAAGTTGGCAAAATGCTCACACATTTCCTAAATCACAAAGTTTTGTCAACTTATGTTTTCCAACTCGACTTCTCTAAAAAGTGTTAGAAGTGCCACTTTTGTGGTACTCCAACCCCAACCTTCCAAGGGAATACTGCAACCCTATTTTTCAAAATTGTTGAGATTAAAAAAATCTTCCTTGGTCAAAATGATTTGTCATCCATGGGACACTCCAACCCTGACCTTCCGAGAGGATACTCTAATCCCCTGCTTTTCAAAATTGTCAATATTTAAAAATCTTCCTTTGTCAAAAATTATTTGCAATGGGGATACTCCAACCCTATCTTTCTAAGAGGATACTCCAACCCTATCTTTTGACTACAATCAATCTTTTTTTCTCCTTGGATTTCCATGAATATGTCAAATAAACCTCGTTTAATCAAAAACCCAGATGTGTCTCAAAAAATTATCGATTCGGTTATTCCCAAATAATCAAGGCCAATTGAGAGATAAATTCCAATAATCCATTCCTTTTCTTTATCATTGCATTGAGTGACCCATGTTATGTTACTTCATTTATTGCCTTACTAACATGATTTCTTTATGATGATTATATGCATTCATGTTTTCAAAACATTTTAAATAAATTAAAGGTAATGTTTCGTGTGGGCATCTCTCCAGTGCCCAAAATAAAACATTCCATTTTCAAAGTAAAATCTAAAGGCCATGTTATTTAAAACCTCTATATTCCCTACCTCTCTGGGGCATATATGAGATTAAATCTTCTACATCAAACCGGAATTTGTATTTCTATAAGATTCATGCATCAAAAGAGGGTTATATTGAAATAGTGACAAGTTAAAATAAAAAGAATTGAAACCGAGATAAGACATAGCTAGTAAGGTATCGATTTCTAGCATCACAAAGAGGTTTGTACCTCATGCGCGTAACCAACTCTCGAACCCAAATGGTGAATCTTTGCATTACGTAGACAACGGGATTAATGTTTTAAGTTTTATAACTCAAAACATAAGTTTCAATAGGCATCCGATCATGCCTAGCCCAAAATGATCGGTGGCGACTCCAAGCATTGGCCATTTCGTGATGGTCATCTGAGACCAATAAGATGAGTGATTCATCTTATGGTCCCCTCTACTGTGTCATAAATTGAGAATCTATATTTTCTCATTGTCATCACGTCATGAAAGAAAAGTCTCGATGAAGAAGACATTCCAAGTTAGAAAAATATTTTAAGTCATACGCACTCATAGATCTGTGAGGATCCATCCCTGGGGTACGTTGGGACACTAAGCCTTTTACCGTTTATACTTTGACCGACACTAGGATTAGCCGTAGTGGGTTTAAGATTGTAAGGCTGATCTGAAAGTGAGGATTATAATCCTAAGAGTTGATCCCTCTAAAAATGATACTCTAGGGATGTTAAGAATTTTTAGGTGTCTCTAGATTTTTTTGGATTGGTGGTTTCTTTGTCGAGATCTCGATAACCCCATGAGTGGTGTAATAAATTCTTTATTTGCTTTACTGTGCTCTTTTTTAGGTTTTCACCCTAGAGTTTCAATCTTTCCATTTTAATTTTTTTTTGATTGATTGTTTTATCATGCTTTTTAAGAAAGCTTAAAATTTATCAAAAGAACAATTTCTTGAAAGATGGGTTTGTCAATTCACATGGCCCTACTTGATTGAAATAGACTTTTCAAGGATCATAATATAAGTCAGTTCATGGTTCTAAAAGAAAAGGTAAAAAGGCCCAAATTTATTGTATAAGGGTGATTGAATCAATGATCATTTTTTATAAGGGCATTTAATCGCTTTTGCTTTTGGGATGTCCTTATTCCTAATATTTTAATCCCTTTTTCTTGATTTTGCTTTTACTTTTACTTTTTTTTTATTTCATTTTTTATTTTGTGCTTTTACTTTTTTTCCTCTTTTATTTTTTTGGAGAGAACTTTGGATTTCAAAAACTGGGCACATTCGTACTTACCTTTGGATGTCGCTTAGCTTCACAATTCTAGAATGGGATATCTAACCCTATATCCTTTAGAAAGCTTTTCTCTTTACCCCTCAATATGAAGGGTTATCCTTTATCAAGGTTGTAAAAGAATGAATTTATTAGGCTCAAGGAAAGGTTACAAGGGGAGTAATTTTCTAACTCATGAAAGGATGATAAAAGATGGCCATTTTTCATCTCTAACACAACTATGAGAACAGAAGAATCATTTCCTAAAAAAAGTTCCTTTGAAGATATTTTTAACTCTTTAATCACATGACATTATATTCAATTACCTTTTTTTTTTTTTTTATTCTTTCAAATGCATGCCTTAACTCTTTTTTTTGCTAGATATGTTTGGGCATGCCCTATTTTGATTCACTATTGATGGGAAATCATGAAATATTAAGGCTTTGGGACATCAAAGTGATAGGGAAAAATCGAAGGCAAGGACTATGGTGGCACACAAGACATACCTCAAGAAAGGCATTTGGTAAATGGTTTGGAGGTATCGAATTGAAAAGGGAAAATTAAGGATAAAAGGTCAAAGCAGGACCCAAGGCATGCTTGAAAAAGGCTTTTAGTGTATGGTTTAAAGGTATTGAAACAAAAATGGAGAATTAAGGATAGGGGTCATGGCAAGACCAAAGGCATGCCTCAAAAAAAGCTTGTGGGAACTAGTTTAGAGGGTCTTAAAATGGTTTTGTTAAGAACAGGGCAGTTTTATGGTGTTGCCCCAAAATGTGATTTGAAGAGCTATCGGGGTATGGCTTGGTAACTTAGGTTTTGGTTTGTCAAGAAGAAGATGGATGTTTCTAGCATAATCCCTATACATATCAAACTATCGCTAATAGGATTCTTAAAATAATATCATATTTGTTTGATTTTCGAAAAAGTATAGAAATTTTCAGTAATTGTCCTTATTGCTCTTAGATTAAGTCGGGGCTTCTATCTGTTTGATGGTTCTAGTGTTGCTAAATAGGTATGATTCATGGTACTAAAAACTAATTTCCTTAAGTTTTGAGTTTTTTGATTAATAAATTTTATACATAGAAAAGCTTAAAAAAAGATAAAGAATGCAAGCAATCAATAGTATTTTGGAGACTTTAAATACCATGCTTTTATAAAATATATGATTTAAAGTTCAAACATGCTAATCTCATGAAATGACAACTCAAAGACAAAAGGTTTCCATATGAAGTGTGCAAAATTGGAATGTCCCTATTGCCTTAGGTTCACATACACTTTTTCACTCTTTCAATTGATTAAGATCTAGCTACTCTACTTTAATCACTTGTTGCACTTTTCTCTTTAAAACCTTACATACTTTTACGGAATGAACCATACACCCATTATGGTAGCCGTAAGGAATGATGATGTCATAGCCCTCTAGGTTTAGTGGCTCTATAGGCTCAGAGTAAAATAGTGAAATCAACTAATCCTAAGTGAGTTAAGAAAGTAACTTTACGTATGATACTAGATTGACTTTGTAGGAGTCCTATCTTGATTGCCCTGTTATCTTTTTTGATTATTCCCTAGTCATTATGGTTGTTAGACGAGCCTGATTAGAGTTATGGGTATCGAGCTATGCATTAGAAAGGATATTTGGGGGTAAAAACTTACGTAAAGATTTGATGCAGTGTTACCACCAGTGGGGTGAACCATTCAGCTTATAGTATATGGGTGTTGTATGGTAAAATCGTTTGTTGAATGCCCATTATGGATCAAGGTTTGGACATCTTTTCTCTCATTTGATGGCACTTTTTTCTTTTAGTGAAAGTGTCTTGCCACTTTCAAGCTTTCTTTTCTTAAATGCATTTTCGATCATTTCCCAAGACACGATCATATCAATGAAATTTTTTGTGGCATTCCCTAGAAGCTTGTCATAGAAAGATGCATATAATGTCTCCATGAAATACATGGTCAGCTCTATCTCATTTAATGGTGGATGTACTACTACTGCCTCTTTCCTTCTCATTAGGTATACTGCCTAAAATCTCGATAGACTTTTTTTCCATGTTTTTTAAAGATAATCTATTTGGTGCCTAATCAAAGACTTCTTATATTGGTCCAAAAAGGCCTTAAGGTCAGTCCATGTTTGGATCTTAGTTCTTTTACCATTGAATGGCTGCCCATGTCAAACTATCTTACAAATAGTGAATCAAGAGTTTTTTATTCTTCTCATGCCTAGCCACTTTATGACAATACATTCAGATGTGGGCAGTAAGATTTATGGTCCCATTGTACTTTTCAAGCTCAGGTACCTTAAACTTAGATGGAATGACAAGATTAGAGACTAGACCTAAAGATTTGGCATCTATGACTCCAAATGTGTCACTTACCTCAATAGCCTTGAGGCGCTTCTCTAATAACTTGTACTTGGTTTCATTTTCAGCAACCTCCATAGATTTTGAACTAGCTACATTTTCCTATTTTACTTGTTTGTAGAGGTTTGGGACCAAAATGTTTGCAGGTGACAAAACCATATTCACATCATGACATCTTTAGATCAAATGTGGTGAGACATTGGGTTTGTATAGATGAATAATTGGGAAGGTGGGATTGGTGCTGTTGGCAGTAGCTATTCTTGGAAACTCCTTCTTGGATAGGTGTCACTCTAATGCTAATAGTAAGGTGAGCTTCAAGATATGCTAACCTTTCCTAATATTAGTTGCACTAACTTATCTTTTTCCTTTGTCGATGCTAACAATAGTTTCACCAACTTAGCTACTTGGACTATAATTCCTCATTTTTACATATCATTTGCTCTTAGGTGTCCTTGTACATGAGTTCCAATCATTCGATCTCTTAATACCTCTTAAAAGAATAAAGAAACCTTTTTAGAGAAATTCTTACATCAATGAGGACTATCACTCTACCCCTATATTTGTATCATAAATGGATGCATGCATGCATGCATGCGTTTATGCAAGTGAGTGTAATTAAGATGTTAACATGAGGTATAAAAAATGATATGAACATGCAAGGGTTCTCATGGAGATTTACCCTTACGGTTGCAAATATGTAAGGAGTGAAACATGAATTGCATGAAATGCAACATCTTTGTGTCTAGTATGAATTTTTGAGGGGACAAGATCCATATGAGTGGATGAAATATGCCCTGAGCCTGGGCATTATGGCATTCATTCACCATTACCCCAAATTAATTATCTCCACATGTTTGATGCAAGAAATGATGCATGTGACATGAACATAAAAAACAATAAAGTAATAAAAGATGAATGAATGCTTAGTAAAAGTAGAAGAAAAAAATCAACAAAAATAAATCATAGAAATTTTCTTGAGAATAGGAGCTATGTTGCCTTAGGATGAACACATAAGGCCAGGGGTAGCGTTGCTTGTAGTCTAAAATCTAGACTGGTGTGGACAACATAATAGCGTCTCCAGGTTGAAATTTTCCCAATGGTGTCTCATTTGGATGAAAATTAACACTCAGGACGGTGAAAACTAGCTCTTCACCATCCTATTACAAGTTAATGTCAAGCCATCGATTAAACAGCATTAATATTTGCTCAAGTAGATTTTGCCTTAAGGGAAGCGATGCTGGTCTTAAATAGGATGTTAAGTGATAACATTCGAATGTCATCCTTTCAAAAAAGTAAAAGAAGCATTAGCTATCAATAGAACAGCATGACAACATGCCCCAAAAATATTATTGCAACCGTAAACACCCTATTTTATCCAAGCCAAGGTATCAAAAATCATTGTTCGAGGCACCATCGAGGTCATCCAAAGAGGCAAAAGTCAAGTTCATAACATTCTCAACTAAAATAAAGAGTTCAGAGAGCAAAGATAAGAAAAATCCTTATTTTTTTGTACATGTCTTCATACAATGGTTTAAGGTATCGATACAAGGCTCCACATCATTCAAATTCTAGGATTTTGCTATTCTTATCGATACCAAGGGTGTTTGTATTGATACAGAGTTATGTCAAAGTTAAAATCATGATTTTTGGCCAATATGTATCAATGTAGGGATGTATGTATTGATACATCAAGCTAGGTGTCGATACAAGCTTGCTGTACCGATACACCATGCTTTATATTGATACCAAATTCAAAGTAACAATAGATTTTAAGTTTCTTTCATCAATGTATTGATACAAAGCTCAATGTATTGATATACAGGGCAATATTGGACTAATTTGAGAAATTTTTCCTCCTTTCATACCATAACTTCAAAACTCGAATTTGGTCATGACATTGGCCTCAAAAGGCATCTAGCATTAGACATAACTTTATACAAATCATTTTGATTTAATTTTTGGGCTCTACGCATTGAATTAACACATTTTGGCCTATTAAGTTTGGCACGAGGATATTCCATGAGAAATCTAGTTTTATAAAGGACAAACTTGAGATTACTCATTTGATTAGCTAATGTATGAACTTTTTTGCATGCAATAATCAAGCCTAACCAATCAAATGTTGAAAGGTTTCACTTTGGTACAATGAGTCATCATATTGTACATGCCAAAAGTCCTATATGCCCTTATTATCAAGTCATCTTGGTCGCTAAAATTATCCATTATATAATCCAATTTTTACTCAATTGAGAGGAAACCATTTTTGGACATCAGCCGCAAAAAAAGCCCTGAAGCTCTCCTAAAAATTCTATTCCTATTTCTTCCTTTCCATTTTTCCAAAAACTCTTCCAAAACCTCACATTTCCACCCTGAAAACTATTCTCCATAGCCACCATAACCAAAAGCTCTTTTGTTTCATTCTTTTCTTGCTAATCCATAGCAAAGAAAAGGAAAAATGTGAGCTTAAAATTGTTGGAGTTTTGTTTAAGGATATATCTAGGAGTTTAAGCTTCTATTGAGGTATGTTTTCTATTTTTTCTTCTTTTCATTTTCTGTTTTTCCTTTTTATCATCATCATCATCATTTTAGGGAACCTCTATGTTTCCATGATACTAATAAGGCTTCTTGCATTATTGTGGCTTTGTATGTGGTCGCTTTAAGATTTTCACAACTTTCTAGATGCTTAAATGGTGTTTTGATGAGTTAGAGTGCCATATTCCTTGTTCACATTAAAACAGTCCCTGCTCATGCATTCTTACCATGTCTTCCTTTAGCTCGACATGTTCATATCATGTGAATACTCAGCCTAGCACATTTTGATCTTGACCATACCTTGAGATGCATTTTCTCTATGATTTCCTTATTGAAGTGCTATTTTGAGTGGTTGTTCCTGTTTCATATCTTCACTTAGTTTAGTTCATCATATGTTTGTTGAAATGCCTCTATGATGCTTGTAAAAATTTGTTTTCAAAGAAAACCCCAAGTTAAGTCTATACTAACCTCAATCAATGAGGATTAACATTGATATAAGGTTTTTAGAATATTGATTCCCTAGTCTTAGGGATATATCAAACATAAATGTTTGAAATCATGGCCTCATTAGGCCAAATAAATTATGTTTTAAACCAAAATAAAAAAATTCAAGTATTTAGTTTAAATCTTGTTTTGACCCCATCATTGCTATTGGTGTGGATAACAGATGGTTTATATGTCCAATGTTACGGGAGCTAGATTGGTCTGCTACTTCACTGCCATGGACCTCAATGGCCGGACATTCATATGCCCAACGTTTAGCACGTGACCATAAAAGCCTTGACTCGAAGAAACCCTTTTTAGTATTGGTAGCACAGTGATCCTTATTTGAAAAATTATTTCGGGCTTAAGATGATTTCTTTGGAATTTTATATTATTTTTCCTGGAAAAGGTTTTGAATTACCTTTACAAAGATACCTCGTGAGCCCCTAAATCATTCTGGATGTGGATGTTATGATTTTTCAAATCTTCACTATCTAGAGCAATTAGGATCAACGATTGATATTCTGTTTGGGCAATTCTGATCACTAAATAATTTTTTTGGATATTTTAAATATTTTTCTTGAAAAGTTTTTGAAATCTTCTTTCTAAAAAGATATTGTTTGTGATTTAACAATTCCGAATGAGTTTGGGATGATTTTTCTAAGTTTATCACTTCCTTTTTTTTAGCACTTGCTATCAATGTTGACTCAGACTCGGTTTCAAAATTTAATTCTACCTAAAAACTGATTTTCATGGATTTTTGGAATAATTTTAAAATATCCTATTGAGCTACCTTTCCAATGGTACCTTACTTGCCATTAGAAACCATGGGACCAAACAAAAATAAATTTACAAAAGTGGACAGCATGATGTTGTCCCTTGTATTTGTTGAACTCGATAAAATTTTTTTGAATTTTCTTGAATGTCTTTTCTAGTCATTTGAATGACTTGAAATATATTCAGTGGTTTCTCTCATGGTTTCATGAGTCACGACATAGGTCCCTTTAGGCTTAAATCAAAACCCAAAATTGATTTCAAAATTAGCTTCCATTTCATATTTAAAATATTTTCCATTTTAGAAGTTATTTCTTAAAAAATATCAAAAATTTTGATTTTCAAAAATTACTCAAATTCTTTCTTTTCGAGGGGATACTTTAACCCCATTTTTCCTATAAGATTTTCTAACGCCTTTTTTTTCTAAGGGGATACTCTAATCCCACTCCTCAAAATACATCCAAAATCTAAGTTTTCTTTGCTTCAGGCTTATTTGGACATTTTATCAAAGTTTTTTGCCTAAGATGGCCATCGAATCCAAACACGTCTCGAAATTACCAAGTTAGTTATTCCTCAATAACCAAGGTTAATTATGAGATACATCTTATCATCCCTACTTTTCTATGTTTTCATGTAATCATCTTTAATGCAAATTTTATTATATTTCTTTATGTCTCACTAACCTATTTCTCTTTTTTATGACGATTTGATTCATGGTTTCAAAAAAATTAAATTTCATTAAAAACTAAGGCAATGTTCTACGTCGATATCCCTCCAATGCTTGACGTAGAGTATCCTCTTCTAAATTAATCCAGACCTTATTTTATTGAATCCTCTATGTTTTTCCTTCTTTTTGGGTTGATAGAGAGATATTAATTAAACTTTTATCATAAAAGCTTGGATTCAATATAAAAAGTTTTGCATTCATAATAAGGGGATTACACATAAATATTGATCACATGATAGGTCGAGAAAAATCGAGACTTTGATAATTTATGGCTAGATGGTATCAATTTTGAACGTTATGCAAGTGCTACTCTTTTCCCATGCATAACAAACTCCCGAACTATTTTAAAATGAACTCTGGTATATGCAGTCCATAAAATTAATGTTTCGAGTTTTGTAACTTGGAATCATCGATTTTAATAAGTGCCTGGTCATACCTCGCCTAAAATGATTGGTAATGACTCCAAGTCATGGTCATTTCGCACATGGCCATCCAAGATCGATTGGATAAGTGATTCGTCTGATGGTCCTTCTTTCAACTTTCACTCTGTCACGCCTAATTCAAATCCCAATCACAAAATGATCCAAAGGTGAGCTTCTTCTCCCTTTCATTTTTAAGTTATGGTGTCACTACACATATAGGGGCATGTTGTGATAGCTTTATAACCTCGCTAAGGACTTGATTTTTACAATCAAACCTGTAACTAGTTAAATTTTATCATGATTCTCAATATCCCTTGATTTTAGCCATCATTTACTCATAATCACTTTTCTTCATCTTCTTTGTATGACATCGCTCTCTATGTTTTCGTGTTGTTATGATTTCTAAGGTTCTTTTCTACTCAAAAAATGAGTACAATAATTTTGGTATGATGCTAATAAAGTCTGAATGAAAAGGTTTAATTATTTCCCTGACACATACCGTGCACTCGCATTTGCACTAGACTCTCGGTAGTTCTTTTCTTGGAGAAAAAATAACAGCTTTGTTAGGTGGAAGTAAGCTAATTGTCCTCTGCGGTATATCTTTTTTACCCATGGGCTAGCAATATCTTTTGAAGTGTAAGGTACCAATGCTCTTGTGGTTTCTTTTTATCCATATGGCCATAGTAAAATACATCCACATGAATCAACCTTACTCTGCCAAGCTTGTGATAGGCCGAGGATTGGGGTCTTTGGCTATCTTTATTGGATGGAGGAGCAATTTAGGAACCTTCTAGAGTCAACTCAACCTCATATAGTAAATCAAGAGTCAAACCATGTTAGGTCATACTAAAATACTACTAGATCGACCCAGAGAATAAGACACTTGGGGAAACACTTCTTGCTTTAATGATAATGAATGAACATTGTTACCAATCCCTTTTGTCCTACCCTGAATTATGTCATCTATTGTAATAATACTATCAAGGCATGTCATTTTGTTGTTTGACCAACGACGAACACCATTTTATTTTTATAAAAGATAACATTCAAATGTTGTCACTTAGCATCCCTTTTGAGGCCATCATCACCTCCTCGGGAATCAAACCTACTAGGATAAGTCGTTATGCTGCCTAATCAATGGCTTAAATCTCGTCAATCATTAGATGATGATAAGCGAATAACTAACATCTTAGAGGCATCATGTTGTCTCGTTGTAAGCAAACACCTAAACAAGCTATCATGCTCTCTGATAGATGACTTGACATTAGTTTGCATACATTAGTTTGCAATTGTATGATGACAAACAAATCATTACTGTCTTAAGCATTGATCTTTATTCCAATAGGACACTTATATCCCAAACATGCTAGTATGTTGTCCACATAAGTCTAGGTTTGATAGGTAAAATGTCTATGCCCATATTTTTTTCCAAGCTCACCTCAAGGCATCGCGATGCAACTAGTTATTTTTATTCTGTGATTTGTTTCTTGTCTTTAGTACATTACTAACTTAATGTTTCTTTTGCTTTTGTCTTTGCTACATGCATCGCATCACTTCATGTTATCTCAAGGTAACTAGTTCCAAGGGCAATGTCCATAAACAAGTATCTCACCATAGCACAAGCAATATCTGAAGGTTTCGAAGATTGTGATATAGTCGAGACTCAGTTAGAAAGGGAACAAAGAGAGAGTGGGGATAGTCTCTAGTTTAGATATATCTTATAGATCCTAGAATAGGCTGAAATGGTTTTTAGGTAGTTAAATATTCAAGGGTTTACAGATGTATGGAATGGTTTGAATGAGACTGATAAGGCAGTCTTTGCACAATATTATAGGATATTTGCTTTATTGATTCAAGTCAAAGTCAACTTCATATTACAACACGCTGTGATACAATTTTGGAATCTTGCATGTAGGTGTTTCACTTTCAATGAGCATGATTTGGTCTTTACTACAGAAAGTATGCATCCATGCTTACTATCAAAAGGACCCAATTCGGTGAAATTTACTCTAACTCAGCAAAACCTATACCCTACAAGAAGAAATTGGCTAGTATGCTTAGAGTTGGAGAACACTAGGTAGACTTACATCTAGTTAAACCAAGGAATAATGCATTCATCATGGGACAGTTTGAAATCTGCCATAGGTATTAAGTTAGACAAGAAGAAGATTTTGGATGCTTTTACATTGGCAATCTATGGTCTGATCATTTTTTCAAGGGCTTCAGGACACATAAAGGTTGCACAGTATTTATTTGCTTAAAACTAAGTTACGGTATAAATCCTGCTTTTGCCATTTTAGTAGAGACTAGTTGGTCCTTAAATTTTAGGAGAAAAAGAGCCAAAGCATGTTTCATCAGATGGTCATCAATGTTATATGTATGGCTTCTCAAACATTTTTAGGGTAAAAGACTGCTATAGCTGCACATATCAAATTTTAGTCCTCTTACCAAGTTCTTGGAAAAAGAGTGATCGTAAGATACCACCAAAGATTAATGGATTACAAAGTTCCAAGATTTGGATCCCAATAAAGTGACTTGGATAGTTTCATGGATCATTCCTAGCTCGATTGTGTATAAATGCAAACTATTTCATTAGGTGCCTCTTAATGATTATGAGGAAGCATTGGTTATTCTCTACCTATGGCTTTACAACAATTTGATTGCCAACAGTTTGCTACTGTCACTCGAGAGCTTTGTGTGCTAGATTTCAAATATGGAAAGGATATTTACACAACCTAGGTGCAAAAATCTTTAACACATGGCAAAAAAAAAAGATGAGGCATATTGAAAAGAGAGAAAACAATAACTATGACCTATAAAGATTGGATAGTTAAATGAGTTAACGACACCATGATTTGCCTGATAAATGAATCCCTTATATTCTGATAGATAACAATCAATCTGGGATTGAGATCCTGAAGCATGAGTTGGCATAAAAAATAGCTACTTTTGCTAAAAAAAATTTCAGTTGGAAGAAGGGAAAATCCGATAGAAGCATAAGTGGCAAGTTTAAGAAGGACGGATATGCGACCTTGAAAAGATGAAAGATACCATTGATGAAGATCTTCAAGACTTAAAGAAGGAATACATGGCACTTTGGAAGGCAAAGAAATACGAAGAAACTAGTAAATCCCCAACCAAATGGAAAGCCAAGCTTGTCTCTCTTGCCAATGACTTAGATGCTTGGAAGGCTCAAGTGGAGACTACTACCAAAGAACTTACTAAGATTCACACAGTTGCATTAGTTTATCAAAAAGGAAGCAAAAGCTCAGCAGTTCAAGTAGAAGTTCTTCACAAGGGAAATATTGAGAATAAAGCTTTGAATACAAGGGTTCAAGAGTTGAAGCATGCCCTTTTGGTCTAGCAAGATCAGGTTGAGATTATCCAAGACTTTTGAAGAATTGAACCATAATTAGATCTTGGCCAACCAATCTCAATCAGAGCTAGGGAACATTTCCAAAACCCCATTGAGCAAATTCGCATGAGTCAAACCAGTGCAAACATGATTAAATTAGCCAAAACTATAAGGCAAGACTTCATTCCCATAAAAGATGGTTGACAAGAATTGTTAAACTTTCTAAAACTTGTAACCAAACAATGTAATAGTGTGGTATATTTTCATATTTCATTGCTTTCAAACTTGACGGGCCATAATTAATGCTTTTTTCAAATGAAAGATACTTACTCTAAAGCTATTGCCAAAATCCAACTGTCTTTTGCATTTGCATACATAGTTTAATTTGTTTAGTTATGTTTTTTTCCATAATATTATCACGTGTATATAATTTCATCTTAATTCTTGCATACATCTCACTTATCATATTAATAAGTGTAATCTAGCATTACTTTGAAGTGCAAAGGTCTTTAAAACACAAAATTAAACATCCAACACTGGTAGAATTCCTGTCTGTATCAAAAGCCAATGAAGAACGATCACTACACTTGTATTGAGAGGCTTAAAATTATGCATTGAGAAGCTCGAGAGAAAATGTGTCATAAGACTAATGAACTACAAAGTCAAGTTGCTGAATTGACAAAACTATTTGTTGTTATCCTAAAGGATAATGGGTAAACAAATACCATTAATAAGGGTGAACAACCAACCAATCTTGAGATTAATCTGAATAGAGGGATTGAGGCCACCAACACTCCTAAATAAGCACCCCAATAATAGTCACCCCAACAGCACTGATCCCACCTGTTTAACCATTGATCTATATAAAACCTTATAACAACATTATATTTGGCTTAGGGATATCATAGTGTCAATATAGGATCATCATCGGTAAATTCTTTAGTTTTAGACTTCGATGAGCAAGTAGAGTGAAAAATGATAGCGGCTTCAAAATGTGACGAGGCTGTTGGAAATGAAAGTGACCCTAAATTATTCAGAAAAAGCTTTAGAGCTGTAGAAGGGAGTGATAAGTTTGAAATTATGGATGCCAAATCCTTAGGCCTAGTTTCAAACCATGTTATTCCACCTAAGTTTAAAGTACTAAAATTTGATAAATACAATAAGATCATAGACCCTACTACACATATCTACATGTACTGCCAAAAGATGTCTAGGCATTAAGACAATGAGATACTATTAATACATCATTTTTAAGATAGCCTAAGCGATGCTGCTACACGATGGTTTATAAAGCTTCAACTAATCAGAATATAGTCATAGGTGGATTTGGCTCGAGCTTTCTTCAGTTAATATAAGCATGTATCTAATTGGGCTCTAGATCATCTTTCTCTATTGAACATAGAGAACAAAACTACCAAAAGTTTTAGGTAGTATGCTCAGAGATGGTTAGGAGACGTCATTCAAAACCATCTATATTGACTAAGAAAAGGTTAACCATCAGATTCATTATCACCTTGCAAACTCCTTATTATAAGGAAGTTTATGAGAAACATACCAAAGAATTTGCAAATCTAATTATATTATGTGAAATGATTGATGAGTCTATAAAGAGCAACTCAAGGGCTATCTCCAATGATAAAGGAAAAATTATAGCTAAGGCTGTACAATGGTCGAAACTCAATGTTAGAATCAGCTCATCTCAAATTTATACATAATCAGTCACTAATGCCATAAGTATTGAAACAATTGTGAAATTGTAAAAAACATAGAGAAAGTCAAGACACTAGTGAACCTAGTTTGTCAAATTCTAGTACAAGCAGAATTGATCAATGGGGTTGAAAAGATAAAAGAAGGCCCTATCGACTTTAGTGACTTCCATACCATCTACGGTTATACTTTCCAAACATACAAGGAGTTTCATGCAATGATCTAAAGGTTGATGAACAAAGAAGGCATTGAGTTCTATGATAAACAAGTATCCTTCACCCAGTCAATAGACATGGTCAATGAAGGTTTGCCCATGGTTGATCCTCATCTATCAAAAAGCACCCATATGAGTCTCTAATTAACTGCCAATAAAGTGCCTGAGCTAGAAATAGACTGGGAAAATATCTACAAAGGATCTTTACCTATCAAATTGACAAGAAAGGTCTAGGTTGCAAGCCTAATGCCCACTAATACAAGAAATAAGCTCAAAAAGCATAGCAAAAGAGAATGGCCCATTTGAAAGGTTAAGATTTGGAAAATGAACCAATGATCTCTCTATCGCTACAAAAAAGTTTTCATTCCAGGAAGACACACTGATCCAAATCACAAAGGAACTACTAGCTCTAGTATCATAATGGATATTTTGAGCAAGGCATTTGGAAACTTCTTTATCAGCGTAATCGATGAGTCAAGAACTTCATCAATGGACCATGAGACTGGTTTGTGTAGTCTAGGATTCATTTCAAGCATTTGGATTAAAGTTGATATTTTTTACTACTTGGATCTAATTCAAAGTAATATAACAAACTAAACCTATATGCTTCTGTCTAAGAGCATTATAGGATCCTTTATATAGGCATAATTTTATTAAGCATTAAATGACTAAGAATTTTTCATTCCATTTCTTGTGTCCATCTTCATTTTTGTCCAACTTTTAGACTTTATTTCTTGTCTATGTATGTTTTTCTTTATATTTTCAGGCACTCAGATGAAAATGACAAGAATATTCATATTGAGACTCTAAAAATCAATTTTCGGTAGCTAATCTACACAGAAGAGGTCGAATCTAATAGGGATTTTGAAGAAAACACTACGTTACCTAATTTGTTGAGATTAATTGAAGAAGAAGAGACACAAATCTCACCCCATGAAGAGCCTACTGAAACTATAAGACTTAGGATAGAGGAAGATCAAAAGAGGTCAAGATAGAAACCTTTATAAACCAAGCAACCTTAATCAAATTGATTAACCTTTTTTAAGAATACTAGGATGCATTCACTTAGTCCTACTGAGACCTGCCTAGGCTAAATTCATACAGTGGTTCACAGACTTCCTTTAAAACCCGAGTGCAAACTCATACAGCAAAAAATTAGGAGAATAAAATCAGAGATGTTTCTGAAGATTAAAAAAAAAGCAAATAAGCAATTTGACATAGGATTTCTCAAACTAGCTAAGTATGCCAAATGGGTAGCCAACATTGTCTTGGTTCCTAGAAAGGATGGCAAAGTGCGAGTGTGCATAGATTACTAGGATTTGAATCGAGCTAGTCCTACTGACAATTTTTCTTTGCCTTACATCGATAATCTAGTGGATAATACTGCTAAAATTCCTTATTTTCCTTCATGGATGGATTTTTGAACAATAATCAGATTAAAATGTCACCCAAAGACATAAAAAAAAAACTACTTTCATGACCTACTCAAGGTTATGCTTTTTAGACTCAAGAATGTAGGGGCAACTTACCAAAAGACAATGGTGACATTATTCTATGGCCTCACGGACAAAGAATCAAAGGTCTATGTTAATAATATGATTGTCAAATCTCCAAAAAAGATTGAGCATCTCCATAAACTCTTTAAATGGCTGTCCAAATATTAACTCAAACTAAACCTAGCTAAGTGCACATTTGGTGTTACCTTTAGCAAGCTATATTAGACTTCATTTTGAGTAAATAAGGAATCAGGGTCGATCCTAACAAGGTCAAGGCTATCCAAAACCTTCCACTGCCTCGTACCCCAAAAGAAGTAAGGAGTTTCTTTGAGAAATTGAACCATGTAGCTAGATTCACATCCCAGCTAATTAACAAATGTGATCAAATCTTCCCCCTACTCTGAAAATAGAACCCAGTGAATGGAATGATAAGTGCCAACAAGCTTTTAACAATGTCAAATTCACTTGTCAAGCTTGCCAATGCTTGTACCACCAATGCTTAATTACCACTAATCTTATATCTATTAGTTTTCAACAAGCACATAGGCTGTGTGCTAGGTCCACATGATAGTCAAGAAAGAAAGAACAAGCCATTTACTACCTAAGCAAGAAATTCATAGTGTATGAAAAGAATTACTCCACAATTAAGAAGTTATGTTATGCTCTAGCTTGGATGGCTTAGAGGTTAAGGCAATACATGTTATATCATACCAAATGGTTGATTGCCAAATTGGACCCTATCAAATACCTATGCAAGGCTTCTGCTTTGTCAGAAAAGTTGGCCTGGTGGTAAATCTTGTTCTCTGAATATGACATCATTTATGTGAACCAGAAAGCCATCAAAGGTAGTATGATAATTAAGTTCTCGGCAAGCTCAGCTGAAGAGGACTATAAACCATAAGACTTTAAATTTTCAAACAAAGACCTAATGTGCATTTCCAAAGTAGAAAATGGTGTCAATGGCAGCCAAACTTGGAAAATGTATTTCAATAAATCTTTAAAATACATTTGACCACGAAATCAGGACTATTTTGATCACACCAAATGAAGATTATTATCCCTTCACTACTAGACTGAACTTTAACTACACTAATAATGCGACTAAATATGAAGCATGTGTATAGGGCTCTATACAGCCATTAAAAGTGGCATTAAAACTTTAGAAGTGTATGGGGACTCCACCCTGGTAATTTATCGATATCAAAAGGAATGGGAAACATAAGATGCTAAGCTACACCAATAAGGAATACTAATCAATGAACTAAAACAATAATTCAACGAAATCAGCTTTTAACATTTACCTCGAGAAGACAACCAAGTGGTAAATGCTCTAGTAGCCCTTGCCTTTATATTTGAAATAACCTGAAAGTCAAAAGTTACACCCATTCAAATAAATATTAACAAAGCTCATCCTATCTATTGCCATAACGTTGAGGAAGAAAGGGATGGGTTGTTGTGGTACCATGACATTCACCATTATATTTGAGACTAACAATACCCAGAGTATGCTACAAAAACTAACAAGCAAACCATCCAAAGATTGTTTACAATTTTCGTTTTGGATGGTAAGGTCCTATACAAGACAAGCTAGGTTCAAAAATTACTTTAATGTGTGGATGCTTCTAAAGCTAAGAGAATTTTGGAAAAGGTCTATCAAAAAATTTGCGCTACTCATGCCAATAGAAGTAAGTTAGTCATGAGTATGGATATTATTGGTTGACATTTGAAAAAGGAAACATTGATTATGCCCGAAAACACCACAAATGCCAACACTATGAAGACAAAAATCCATACCGCACCTTCACCTTTGCATGTCATGATGGCTTCATAGCCTTTTTCTATGTAGGGCATAGATATTGTTGGACCTATTATTCCCAAAGCTTCAAATGGGCATCACTTTTATTTTGGTTGTAATTTATTATTTCACCAAATGGTAAAAGCAGCCCTATATTCTAATGTCACTATATCTGCTTTATGCAAGTTTCTGAAATGAGACATCATCTACTGATATGGACTTCCCAAATAGATCATCACTAATAATGCATGCAACTTAAACAACAAAATGATAGAACTAATTTGCTCCTTGTTTAAGATCCAGCACCATAATTCAAAGCCATACCATTCGAAAATAAATGGCACAGTCAAAGCAACCAACAAAAACATTAAGGATATAATCTAGAAAATGGTCTACACTTAAAAAGATTGGCATGAAAAGCTACCTTTTGCACTGTATGCCTATCGCACAATAGTTTTGACTTCTGTTAGAGCTACCTTGTTTTCCCTAGTCCACAGGATGAAAGTAGTCTTGCTTATCAAAGGCCAAATCCTTTCACTTAAGGTCTTGATAGAATCATAACTCGAAAAAGTTAAATATGTCAAAAACTAGTAAAAGCAACTTAACCCTATCAATGAGAAGACGGTGAAAGCTATCTGTCATAGATAGATGCATCAAAAGTGTATGATGATAGCTCAGGAAAAAAATTCATCGTCGTCAATTATGGGAATAAGACTTAGTACTAAAAAAAATCCTCCTAATTCATAAAGATACTAGAAAAATAGACCCCAAAGTAGGAAGTCCTTATGTGGTTAAGCAAACTTTCTTTGATAAAATGTTGATTCTAACCGAGATAATGGCAATAACCTGTCCAACCCCATTAAATCTAATTCCATCAAGAAATATTATGCTTGAGAAAGTTCTTCAAATGGAAACTTATAAAGCCATACTTATCTTTAGAAGCTTAACTTAAACAACCAAAACTTACCTTTATTTGAATCTAATTAAGCCAATTCTAACTTAGTAGAACCATCCTCCATCGAAACATCAAATTTTAGCCTAACCTCTTTATCTTATCATAAGTTCACCAAACTTGCTTTAACTCGATCTTAAAGGAAAAAGGTGGTCTCTACCTTGGCTTGGGTGAACGTCATGAGGCAATCTGAGAGGTTCCTCGAAGAATGACTGACATAAAAAAGGTTAGTTATTTAAGAGAAGGCTCTGGAACTACGTAGCAAAAGATTCATGTCATTAGCATAAAAAAAACCGGTTACTAGAAAAGTTAATCTTTACCTTTCTTTGTACCTTTCAGAATGTTCAATGAATTGTATTCTTTTTCTTCCAAAAATGAAATGCAACCATTTCATTTTTTGAATCTTTTTTTTATATTTGCTTACCATATAGCATCATGCTTGTCATATAATTGATAATGCTTGATAAATTATATAGAATTGATAATAGGATTTTGTAGTATTACTTTAAGGAAGATAAAACTTTATGTGAAAATTTTCTTAGGTTTAAAAAGCCAAGAATGGATTCTAGAACCATAATTGACTTAGCCTTCACACTTCTTCCATGTTCAAAAATGTGATCAAAGATGTCCCTTAATAAACCTTAGCTAAAAGGTAAAGATAAATTGATGATCTTGACCTCTACCTTCAAACCACATTCCTATTAGCCAATTTAAACCATCAGATGCATCTTCCCAAGCATGTCAAAAACCAATTCACCAAATTTGTTAAGCTATTAATATGAACCAATCAGACTCATGAACCTTTCTACGCATCATGGGTCACCTCAGCCTTCAAAAATGACCTTAACCATTCAAAAAAAAACTTTAGACACTTAGAGTAAAATTAGTAAACTTTGCAATAGAAGACACCTGATAAAACTCAAAGATAAAAGGCGATTCAAAATTCCAAAGCTAATTGCTAGAATAGGCTTTTAAAATACCACCTTTGCATCACTTAAACATGCATTTATATCTTCATGCTTTATTCAAACAACAAGTAACATATTTTAGGCATAAACTCCTGCTCACAAAAGTCAAGGTAGTAAAGAACCTCAGGTATAATTTCTTCTTTTAAGAAAGCCTTAAAAGGCTACAGGTAAGGTACCTAAACTTACATCTTTTGGTCTACAAAGAGCTGGGCACCTTTTTTTTTTTTCCTTTAGTCTATAAAGAGCTAGATGCTTGCCTACCTTAATCCATAAAGAGCTAAAAGCCTACCAAACTTAGTCTACAGAGAGTTGGATATCTACTTACTGATCCATAAAAACTTGGATTCCTACCTACCTTAGTCCACAAAGAGCCAGACGTTTTTCAAGTCAGTCTATAAAGAGCTGGTTGCATACTACCTCAATCAACAAAGAGTTGGACACTTATCAAGTTAAAGCCCACACTAGTTGGAAACTATCTAAGGGGTAAAACCTAGGAAACTAAAAACTTATTAAGGAGGTCAAACCTTATAAAACTGATTGAAATTTTCTTATCAGTAAAGACTATTGCCAACATACTCGCCTATCTCAGCATAATACTAACTAAATATCGATTTTCTTGTAGGCACTGTAGGCACTTTATTTGTCCGGGGCAGTTTTTGGCATCTTAAGAGGTAAAAAAGGATAAAATCAAAAAATAAAAATAAAAACTAGGGGATGACTATCGGGTGCCATGTTAAAAAATAAAAATTAGGCATCAAAGGCCACTTTTCATGGTGTCATTAGGGTCATTCAAATGAATACACAGATTAATTTCTCACTGCTTATGACCAAGTTAAGGTAACTCGAGAAGCCATAAGTATGTGCAAGTTACATTGGTAAAGAGTATTGATACGAGGCCTTTACGGCGTGAAAAACTTGAATTTCATGTGTACTATCGATACAAGAGGGTTTGGTATCAATACCTAAGGTGTGGTATCGATACCTAGCATGTTTGTATCGATACAAGCCTTGGCAGTAGCTAAAGTTGTGATTTTTGGCAAAATGTATCGACGCACAAGCATGAGTATCGATACAAGTCCAAGGAGTACCAATCAGGACTCTAAGTCTCGAGACTAGAAATAATTTTTCTCCTAGCATTGACACACACCTCCTTGTATCGATATGACATGTTTTGTATCAATACAGTAAGGTATTTTACCTTGCTTGGACTATTTTTTAACCTTGAAAATCTAATTCAAACATTTTTTGGCACCAAGAAACATCATAAAACATTACAAACCTTGGCTTTGGGCCTATGATCAGATTTAAAAAAATTTTGGAGCCTAAAAATCTAATGACAAAGGTTACTTTCATAAGATATATGATTGTAAGAGGGTGGCAAGCATATCATCAGTTGGGAGGCTGTTGCAACCTTTCTACTCTCTTTCCCAACATGGTAGAACCAACGAGAAGAAAACCAACTGAGCATGGTAGCTAGAGATGTTCCCTAGTCCAGGAGAGAAAAATAAAAAATGCCCTTGCCTTGACTCTTAAAGGCATTGGCTAAGCATTGACTTTTAACTATTTGAAGATGATTGTCTCTTATCTAAAAAAAAACTTTCAACTATAAAAAAAAAGTTCTCTAACAATCTCAAAAAAAAACTTTTCATCCATCCCTATAAATGCTCTAGCAATTCCAGCTCCAATAACTCACCAAAACACTATTCCATTACCTTTCACCCTCAACCAACTTCTATTCCCGTAGCTTCATAAAACCACCACCAGAACACCTTTAAAAACTCAACCTTTCACACACTTTTATCCTCAAAACACCTCATAAAAAACCATATTACCAAAAAGTTTCCTCCTTTTGCCCTTTTTTTGCTAAATATTAGCAAAAAGAGGGAAAGAATTGAGCATAAAGTTACTACTTAAAAAAAAGGAAGAAACTTTAAGCTCTTACTAGAATATTTTTTACCTTGTTCCATATATTTTTTGTGTCGATCATTCATTTCATTTTAGTGAGCCCTTCATGTTGCCATGACCCTCCCAATACTCTCATGCATCTTTGTTGCCTTGCTTGTGGTAGCCCTAGGATCTTAATGACTCTCTTAATATGTTGAAGTTGTCAGATACCTAAACTCAGCATGCTTCATTTTTATCATTATACAGCCTCTTCTTATGCATCTTTTGCCATGTTTCTTCCATATTCACATATCCATTTCACATTTAAATGGTCACCTTAATGTGTCTTAGGTATGTTTAAATATTTTTCTTGTATCTTAAGAAGGCTCATGAAATAAAAAATGCTATCTTGACAACTCCAACATCCACTCCTTTGTATAAACATGTTTATATCACCTTCATGCACCCTATTTGTCATCTTCTTGCATCTATGTTAGCCATTTCCTTATCAAAATGTCATGTTTGCATGTTTGCATGTTTAATCCATGTTTATCTTTGTATGTGTTGTATTTTGTTCATAATATCTCCATTAAAATGCTTGCTTGTTTCTAACAAACTAATTTTTAGAAACATCCCCAAGTTAAGTTCATATTACCTTCAATAGATGAAGAGTAGCATAGACTCAATGTTTTCATCAAATTGGTCTCCCAATCTTAAGGGTAAATCAACATGTTAGCTTGGATTCATTGTGAAATAAGCTCATTTTTCAAAAAAAAAAAAAGAAAAATCCTTTTTACTATTAATCCTTGATCTTGATTCTTATATTCCTTTTTGTGACATGGTCAACGGGTTGTTCCATCATCCCAATATACTATGGGAATGTGGAATAACTTGTGAAGCCCATGTTACTTTCTATCGTGGATGTTCGGACATCTTAGATCTGAGTCTATCTTTGAAAAAACCAAAATATCGAATAACCCCTTTATTTTTGCCCTGGTAGCACTATAGTTTGAACTTGAAAAATCATTTCTAAACCACAAAATATTTCCTTTTTGTTTTTTCTAATAATTTACCTTTAAAGGGCATCAAATTACCTTTATAATTGTGTCTTATTTGCCCTCGGATCATCCTGGATGAGGGAGTTATGATTTTTCGAACCTTTGCTATTTGAAACCCCTTAGAACTAGTGTGCAACATTTGATTTGGGCCATTTTGCCCCATCAGATGATTTTTACAAAATTTCTAAATATTTTTCCCAAAAAGTTCACAAAATTCCCTTTCCAAAATGGTATTATTTATGATCTAACGATCCCAGATAAGGTTGGAATGATTTTTTGAAATTCATCATGCCTTTTTTAATTGTACATGCTACTGCCAGTGCTGAGATGAACCTAACTTTGAAAGTTAATTCTACCTAGAAAGTGATTTTCTAGAATTTTGGAATATTTTTATATTTAACCTTGTCAAGCTATCTTTTCAACAGTACTTCATTTACCCTTTGAAGTCTTCAAATGCACCTGAAAAAATTTTAGAAACAAAGATGACACAATGCTGTCTCTTGTTTTCATCCTAATTTTTGAATCTTCTTTTATCGAGATGTTCGGATGTCTCGAAATGTACCCATTTAGTCTCCCTCACAACATCAACCCCTTTTGGCTCGAATCGAGATTAAAATACAAAAAAATAAGATTTCATATTAAAATTTTCACTAGTGGAGATACTCTAACTCCATTACTCAAAGGGGATACTCCAACCTCATTTTTTAATTAAAGTTTAAATTTTCTCCTTGTTCCTAAATGTTTTCCTAACTTTGGGGATACTCTAATCGCACTACTCTTAAGGGATACTCCAACCCTATTTTTTAAAAAGATACAAATTTTTCTTTAAACTTAAATATTTTTATGACTTTATTTTAGGGGATACTCCACCCTCACCTCTCTAAGTGGATACTCTAACCCTATTTATACCTAAAAAACTTAAAATTATCTCTCTTTCGTATGCCTCAAACTATTTTGATAAAAATCGCTTTGTTCTTTAAATTACCACTAAATCTAGGTCGATCTTTAAGATTGTCATCTTGGTTATTATTCAATAATTGAAGGCAATTATGAGATGCATTTCTATTACCCCTTTCTTTTTACTTTCTTTTGTTTATGATTACTTGTTTATGATATTATTACATTTCTTATTTTTTGCTTTACTAACTTGTTTTCTTTTTAGAGCGACTATTGTGCATTTATATTGAAAATTCATTTTCCACTAAACTTACAAGCGATGTTTCATGTTGGTATCTCTCTAGTGCCTAATACAAAACATCTAATTTTTTAAAATCTAATTTGGACAACGTTTTCACAAAAATCCCTATGTTCCTTACATCTTTGAGGTGTGTATGTGATCTAATTTTCTATAACTTCATGCATTAAAAATAATTATATCTAAATAAAGACCAAATGGAACCAATTTAACCAAGACCAAAGTGAGATATAGTTAGTAGGTATCAATTTTGGGCGTCATACGGATGCTAGTTCTTCCCCACGCAGAACCAACTCTTAAATCGTAGCAATGAATCTTTGGACTTTGTAGACCTTGAAATTAGTGTTTTAAGTTTCGTAACTTGTAATATTGTTTTTAATAAGCATCTAATCTTGCCTAGCTTAAAATGATCAATGGTGACTCCAAGTTTATGGCTACTTCATGGTGGCCATTCGAGACTAGTTAGATGAGCGATTCGCCCAATGGTCTCCTCCCTTTCCTCCCCATAATTATGCCTAATCTAAGTTTCGATCCTGGGTTAACTCAAAGGCTCAATCACAACCAACCATCATTTATTTTAAGTCGAACGCGCTATGCCCTTCAGATCGTCTAAAGTTTTAAAGGCCAAGCATATGGCGATAGCTTGGCTACTCCACTAGGTACCATTTTAAAGAGTTAGGCCTATAACTAGCTACTTCTCACTCGGTTCTTGGTTTTTCAGTCTCTATAATCATTTAGATATAATTCTCTTTTAGTTTTTGCCTACTAATCTCTATTGTTTATGTTTTTTTTCCTATGATTGTTAGGGATTATTTGTGCTAACATAAATATTGATTTGAATAAATATGGTAATATGAGAGTGAAACAAAAAGTTTTGATTGTTTCCCCGACACACACCATGCACTTACATTTGCACTAGATTCCCACTATACACCATGGTATGGTTAGTATCCTAATTATTAGGAGGAAGTTATCCATCCACCTTTGTGAGTAACCCTCTGCATAGGTATCGCAAGATCTTTTGATATGTAAATTATTTATGTCTTTCGTGATTAACCCTCCACACTTGCATAGGGAAATACATCCACTAAATTGAACTCATTCTGCCAAACCCACGATGGGCCTAGGATCGGGGTACCTTGACTATTTTTACAAAACCTATGGGCTAAACCATGTCAACCCATACCAGATGCTTCTAGAATAACCTAAAGATTAGGGTCACTTGAGGAAACATTTTTTACCTTTCCTCTTATATATCATTGGTTACGCGAGCGATGATGGGTGAATGTTGTCACCTGCGTTTATCTTTTTATTTTCATGATCATTCATTTAGGATATGCCATGACGTTTGGTGGCAAATCCTCTTTAATAAGTGGGTAAAGACAAGTGAATGTCGTTACCTACAATGCCACCTTGAAATAGCCATATCTGACCAAGATAAGCCATCATGATGTCCAAACGATGGCTTAACATGTGTTTAACATAGATGGTGATGAATGAACATCACCGTTTAAAGGTTCAGTCATAATCCTCACAAGGTATCATGTTGTTTCATGAAGAGGCAATTTTAATATGGATATGCTGGTATGTTGCTCGTTTAATGCCTCAACATTTATATTCATCATGTCTGCCCTAAGCATCGTACTGCCTATTCTCAAGCTAAATTTTTTGATACACTTTTGCTGCTATTCTTTCATTTCCTTATCTTTTAGCTATTATTTTTATTGGTTACTAACTTGCTCTCTTTTTGCTTTTAATTTTCACCATGCATCATTTCATCATAATTACTCTTATCGTGGGATAATTGGCTCTAATGGATAAATGTTCACCAGGGGCTCTATCATGGAACAATAATCCACTTCAAAGTTAAAGCCCTTTGAAGAAGTTTGAGCATGGTTGGAGCATTGACAGCGTGAAGATAGAGACATCCTTAAACTAAGGCATGTCTTAGTAGTGCATGAAAGGATCAAGATAGGGTACCATCAAAATGATTAGCTAGATCTAAGGATTGTATGGACTAATTGGGATAGTATTGCAAGGGAATCATTCGTTAAGAGATGCAGAGATATTGCTCTTCTGCTTCAAGTTCATTTGGACGTCGGTTTGTTGCAAGCAGCCTCTCAATTTTGGAATCTAGCATACTGGTGTTTCACTTTTAATCATGAAGACTTGGTCCCTACGGTTGATAATACACCATGTTACTTAACATTAAAAGAGTAAAGGTTGATAGGATATATTATAAAGCGTTGAATCTTTCAACCTTCAAGAAAAGATTGGCTCAAATCCTCAGGGAAAAGTAGTCTTGGATTAAGAGTCATATCAAAACGAAAAGGAATAGTGAATGTATCTCATGGGTTAGTTTGTAAGAAGCAATGGCAAGTACGATTGACATCCGAAAAATCCAAGATATCTACACTTTGGCGATATATGGTCTAATTATATTCCCTAAGACATTAGGCTATGTTAAAGTCATAGTAGCAGCTATTTTTTCTCATTTATTTTGCAACATCAATCTCGCATCGGCCATCATCGCCAAAACTATTCAAGCTCTCAATTTTTGTAAAAAAATGGGTATGGGTTGATTCATCGGATGTGCACGGCTCCTTCACATTTAGCTCGTCAGTCACCTTGGCCCCAAAGAAAGTAGGACGTTATATTTCTTCTTATCCAACTTTAGGCCATTTCCAAAGTGCTTGAAAAAGAATGGCCTCAAGACAACTTTGAAGAGCAATGGGTCCAAAAATTCCAAAACCTCAAGAAAGAGGAGATAACATGGAAGGCCTTTTGGTTTTTTCCCACAAACAGTCTTATACTAGTGCAAAAAATTATAGCTGCATGCCACTCATGGGATTATGGGGAAGTACTAGTTATGCCCCTCTTTTAGTCCTTTGATAGTTTCGGTGCCATCAGTTTATCCCCTTTGTCCAAGACTTAAAGTTATAGGATTTTGATTATGGTGAGCCAAACTATAAGTCGAAAATCTAGCTAGCCTTTCATACATTGAAATAAACTCGTTGCATGGAAAGATATTGGAGAGGGAGTAGTATGATCTCAAGAAATAATGAATGAAGGATCCGTTGAATTAATGACATCGTACCCCTATCTGGTATTGGGATATCATAAATACCAGTTGATGAATTTCTTTTCGAGACTAAATTGCTCAAGTAAGAGTTTGAACAGAAAATACAGCCTTTCTCAAGGAGATCACTTGATTAAAAGAGGAAAATAGTAAACTAAAAATAGACCTCTGCCTCAAGGATGGTAAGATGAGCAGGGCCATTAAAGAGAAAACCACTTTAACAAAGCAAGTAAGTCCCAAAACTTGGAAAGTAATTGGTTGAGTGGAGGACATAAATTACTACTCTCAAGAAAGAACAACACCAATGGAGAGAAGCTACTAGGATTAATAGGGAAAAACTTATTAGAACCTAGGCTCTTGCATCAACTTATCAAAAGAGGAATAAATGGTTAGAGGTTAGAGTTTGGGATTTAAGAACAAACCCAACCAAAAATAGAGTTCTTACGCTTAGAATTCAAGACTTAGAGTATTCTTTTCAAGCTCACCAAGACCAAGTCAACAAATAGTGAGAGCCTCCAAATAGCAGGAGCAAGAATGACTTCAAGTGGTTGATCATGCACACCAAAACAATCAAGACTATCATTGCCATCTCACAGAGCAAATCGAGGTAGCTCAATTAGAGGCCAAGAACATGATGGATGTAGCCCGATCCTTGACACATGATATCTTGCCCAGTAGAGCCCATGAGCAAGAGTTGCTATATTTCCTAGACCATGTAACTAAGTAATGTAACTGTGTCAGGCATTTTCAAATGTAATCACATGTAATTAAGATATTTTATTGCTTTAATGAAAGATGCTATTGGTGGAGCTGTGCTTTTATCCAATTGTGCTTTTTGCATTTGTATAACTAACCTAATTCTTTCACAGTTTTTATTCATTCATGATCGCATATTCACTCTCATTGCATCAAACATATGCATGAACAAACCATAAAGGCCTAATCCAAAAATAATTTGAAGTGAAGGTGATCCAAAACATGAAATCTATAGTTTACCATCAGTACAACACTTGCAATGGTCAGAAAGTAATGGAAAACGATCACTAAGCCTGCATCGAAAGACTCAAACTCATGTATAGGGAGTCCCAATAGCAGCCACTCCATAAGAATGAGGAACTCCAAGCACAGATTGCTAAGCTAACTAAATTGCTATCTAATGCGTTGAAGGAAAAAAGATAAACGAGTGTAGTGAGATGGGAAAAAACTGACCCACCTTGAAAGCAATTTGAATGGTGGTACTGAAGCCAATAATATTCAAGAAAAGGTACTACATGGGCTACACCCTCTGACAACAAACATCCCACTAGCTCAGCTATTTATTTATATCAATCCTGCAATAACGTCCCACTTAATTTAAGGATTTAAAGGCATAGGCTCTTCACCATCAAGGCCTATGTCCTAAACCTCGATGACCTAATGGAGCAAGAGAAAACAAAGATGCCCTTAGAAAATGATAAGGACTTGGACAAGTATCACTCATTAAAGAAGCGTCTTCGAGTTATGGAAGGAAGTAACAAATTTAAAATCGTAGACGCAAAATCATTACGGCTAGTTTTGAGCCTCATCATCCCACTAAAGTTTAAAGTGCCCGATTTTTAAAAAAAATAATAGGACTACTAACCCTACTGCCCATCTTCGCATGTACTATCATAAAATAGCAAGACATGAAGAGAATGAGAAGCTACTAATCTATTGCTTCCAGGATAGTTTGATTTAGGTGGCCTTCCAATGGTACATAGGACTTGATCCTGTAAGAATTCAAACGTGGGCAAACTTGGAGTGCGCATTCCTCAAACAGTATAAGCATGTATTTGATTGGGTTCCAGATCATCTTTCTTACATGAACATGAAGAAAAAAATCTTTTGAGAGTTTTAGATAGTATGCTTAGAGATTAAGGGAGGAGGAAGCTTAAGTTCACCCTCCTTTAACTGAAAAAGAAATAACAGTTATGTTTGTTAGCACCCTACAAGCTCTTTATACAAAAGGTTAGTTGGAAGCACCACGAAAAATTTTGCCGATATGGTGATATCAAGTGAAATGATTGAGAATGCCATCAAGAGTGACAGGATGTCTGTTAGGAAAGCATTTGAGTTAATAAATAAGATAGCAAATAAAGTAAGGAGAGGGAAGTGAATACTGTAGGTAAGAACATTGCTAGGTTTAATTAAAGCTTGTATCCAGCATAGCCTATGTACTTCCCAAGCATGTTGAAAATAGGTTTTACCCCTTACTCATCAGCATTGCAACCAGTCCATGTTATCGGGTTTGCTCATGTAATGAGCTTTGCACCAAATCTTGTGCAAAGTGTGGCCAAGAATGCATAGTCTCATAATATGCACGATGCAAGAGCCTTGAATAACCAACAAGCATCCAGAGAAAGAGAGCACTTTGAACCACTCCCTTACTCGTATAAAAAGATTTACTCTCACTTATTTGCAGGCAAATTAGGGCTCCAATATTCACTAACCCAAGATCACCACTGTACCCCAAATAGTATGATGAGAACGCTTATTGTGAATACCACGCGGGAGCACAAGGCCACTCCATTGAGAACTGCACTTCATTCAAAAGAAAGGTGCACGGTTTATTAGAAAATAGAGCGATCAAGATTGAACAAGGTCCAACACCCAATATGGGGGCTAACTCATTCCCTAATCATGTCAAACTGAGAGTGAATACGATAATCAATGGAAGAGGCTATCGAATAAAGAAGCATGGGAAAAGTTAAAACCCTGATGAGCAAGGTCTGATGGGCTTTTGTGAAAACTAGAATAGTAACGATAATAAAAATCAAAGAAAAAAATACTATCTATACATCTTGCTGCCACTACGGTCATGAACACAACTTGCAACACTATCCATCATTCTTAGAAATAGTCCAAAGGATGATGATCGATCCAAAGTTGAGTTATACGAGGAGTGGGATGGACATAATGATCCATCTATCAATGCCACTGATGAGAAGAAACCCACCGATAGTCAGATATCTAGTTGTTTGTTTTTTATGTGATGAGAAAAAAGCTAATGAAAGTTTTAGGTAGTACACTGCAAGATAGATGGAGGAGGCTGCCCAGATTTATCCCTTACTAATAGAAAAAGTGATGATTGTTAGATTCATTGGTACGTTGCAAGCCACTTATTATGAAAAAGTAACTAAAAGCATCCTGAAGACCTTCACGGATGTGGTCATACTCTGTGGGAGGATCGATGAGGCCATGAAAAATGAATTGAGTAGAAAAAAATATTTGCAAGGACAAAGGAGAAAGAAATATGAAGCTAGCAAGCAATCAAAATCCAGTGTCGAAGTCAGTTCATCTCAAATTCATACTAAATTAGACCTAAAGGAAATGATTGTTAAAGAAAACTATGAGATTATGGAAAACATAGAAGAAATTCAAACCCCAATGAATTTGGTTTGGAAAATCCTGGTGCAAGCCAAGCTACTTAATGCAACCAAAAAGGCAGAGGAAAGGATTGACAACTTTTGTGATTTCCATACTATTTGTAGACATACTCTTCAAACATGCAAAAAGTTTAGCATTATGGTTCAAAGGATGATGAATGAAGGTAGCATCGAATTCTATGATGAAAAATAAACCCCACATATCGAGTATGCAAATGCAACATTATCTATCAACGCGTTAGAAGAGGAGGGCAATCTTTCTTATGGGATTGGAAGGCCATTGATTTTGTACAAAAATCGATTGAGAGTTAAGGTTGACTGTATTCAGCCTTCGCCAAAAATGATAATTCAACTTCCATCTCCCTTCCCCATAAAAATGATAAAGCAGTTCATTTAAACTATAAAAGCAAAATCTTAATCATCGAAGAATCTAGCCAGCATGTAGCAAGCATTGACCATTCAGGGGCAAGTCACCTAACTCAAAATGGCCGACGTTATGCCCCAACAGCATAAAAAAAAAAGCACTCAACAAGAAAATGCTAGTGTCTCAAGCATCAAAGTCTGCAACCAAGAACTTAGATTCGGTAGCTGTCAAGGATCCTATAAGCGAGAAAGAAACTACAAAATTCCATAAATTCATCAAGCATAGTGAATATAGCATAGTCGATAAATAGAACAAGCAACCCATAAAGATATCTATGTTGTCACTACTGTTGAATTCAGAAGCTCATAGGAATGCCCTTCTTCAGGTTCTGAATAAGGCCTATGTCTCTCCTGACAACTCTATAGGTCAATTGGATCACCTAGTCAAATCATCTCCAATAATTACATCTCTTTTAGCGATAATGAAATCTCGCTTGGAGGAAAAGGAAATTACAAAGCCCTCCATATCACCATATATTATAAAGGTGCTACGTTGCCTAAAGTGCTCATTGGTAACAGGTTAGCTTTAAATGTAATACCTATGTCATGCCTAAATAAGTTCTTTATTGGCACATCTCATATTCAGAATAGTCATACGATTGTGTGAGCATTTGACGAAACATGCAAAATCATTGTGGGGAACATCATTCTTTCACTCCAAATCAACCCATGTACTTTGGAAATTAACTTTTATGTGATGGACATTGCTCCATCATATGACTGCCTATTGGGAAGGCTTTGGATTCATTCTGCTAGAGCAGTGCCATCATCTTTGCACCAAAAGATGAAATTCATCATCGAGAATAAAGTCATCAGCATCAGAGGAGAAAAATATATCATTGCTACTACCTTAATTGATGCTCTATATGTTGAACCTAACAAAGATATCGTAGAATCCTCTTTCCAATCCTTCAACTTTGTTAATGCTACTTATGTCAAGGAAGGGTTGCCAATAGTTTAGCCCCACTTATTAGAGTACTCATATGGGTTTGATGTTGACTATTGGCAAAGATGCCTAAGACAAAAAGGGACTTAAAAAATGCCTTCAAGGAGTTGCTGAATCCTTGAAAGTGGTCAACCGTATCAGCAAAAGAGGACTAAGATTCAAACCTAATGCACAGTAAAAAAGAAAACAAGCTTAGAAGAAGCATGAAAAAGTGATAGACTATTTGTAGGGATAAGACATGATGGATAAACCAATGATGTTCCCACCACTTCGAGAAAGTTTTCACCCAGAAGGATATGTACATACTGGTTCCACTAATGATGTGCTCATATTGCAATAAGGCATTTGAGGATTTCTCCATTAATATGATTAATGAGCCTGAAATGTCAACAATACATCCAAAAACTAGCCTGTGCTCTTCATAGTTTGTTCCAAGTGTTTAGACCAAGACTAAGATTTATGTACTGCTCAAGTCTATTTCAAAGTAATGCTATGAACTAAACCTACATGCTTTTGCACAAAAGCATTGTAGGATCCTTTGTATATGCAACTTTTATTAAGCATTATTAATGAAAGTGACTGAACATTTTGAATACATTCTTTGTTTTCATAATTCTTGTCAACCTTAGACCTTTTTTCACATATTTTTCCACCCATATTGTTCTTTTTCATATTATCAGGTGTTCTGATAAAGATGACATGAATGTTCATAGTGAAGCTTTAAAAATCGATTCTGAGTAATCGATCTATGTCGGTGAGGTCAAATCTTAAGAGGATCTTGAAGAGAACCCCGTACCCCTCGACTTACTGAGACTAGTTGAACAGAAAGAAAAATAAATATTACCCCATGAAGAACCCATTAAAACCATAAACCTTGGAATAAAGGAAAACTAAAAAGAGGTTAAAATTGAAACTTCCATAAAGCCATCAACTCGAGCTAAACTAATAAGTCTCCTTCAGGAATATCGAGACATGTTTGCCTGGTCTTATCAAGACATGCTTGGATTAGATACCAATATTGTAGTTCATAAACTTCCTCTCAAACCTGAATGCAAACTAATCTAGCATAAGTTAAGAAGGATAAAACCAAAAATGCTCTTTAAGATCAAGGAAGAAGTCAAGAAACAATTTGAAGTGGGATTTCTTGAGGTAGCCAAATATCCTGAATGGGTAGCCAACATAGTCTCAGTTTCTAAGAAGGATGGTAAAGTGCAAATGTATGTGGACTATAGAAATCTGAACTGAGCTAGCCACAAAGATAATTTTCCTCTGCCTCACTTTGATACCTTAGTAGACAACACTACCAAATATGCATTATTTTCCTTTATGGATGGGTTTTCGAGCTATAACCAAATCAAAATGGCAGCTAAAGACATGGAAGAGACCATCTTCGTAACCATGTAGGGAACTTTCTACTATAAAGTGATGCCCTTCAGGCTGAAAAATACTGGGGCAACTTACCAAAAGGCTATGGTAACATTGTTCTATAATCTTATGCATAAAGAAATAGAGGTCTGTGTGGATGACATGATCGCCAAATCAACAAAAGAGAGTGAACATGTTGCCAATTTGCGAAAACTCTTTAAGAAGCTTCATAAATACCAACTCAAGCTAAATCCTACCAAATGCACATTTGGCATCACATTCGGTAAATTATTAGGTTCAGTGTGAGCAATAAAAAGAATAAAGGTGGATTCTAACAAGGTTAAGGCTATCCAAAACCTACTACCACCTCAAACTCAAAAAAATGCAAAAGGTTTCTTGGAAAAACTAAATTATATAGCCTAATTCGTATCTCGATTGACCGATAAATGCGATCCAATCTTTAAGCTACTAAATAAATAAAATCCTAGTTAATGGAATCAAGAATGCCAAGAAGCTTTCAATAAGGTCAAACATTACTTTTCAAACCATCCAGTACTTTGCCATCAGTGCTGGAAGGACCACTAATCCTATATTTATCAATCTTAGACAAGTCGATGTGTTGTGTTTTCGAAAATCATGATGAATCAGGAAAAAGGGAACAAGCTATCTATTTCTTGAGCAAGAAGTTTACAGAATATGAAAATAATTATTCATTCATAGAGAAGCTATGTTGTGTTTTAGCTTGGACAAGTTGAAGGTTAAGGCAATTCATGTTGTACCACACTACATGCTTAATCACCAACTTGACCCCATCAAGTATTTATAAGAAGCCCTCATCTTGTTTGAAAGGTTAGCCAAATGGTAAATTATGGTTTCTGAGTATGACATCGTATATGTGAACCAAAAAGCCATTAAAGGCAACGCAATAGTAAACTTATTGGCAAGTCAAGCCATAAATATCTATCAGCCTTTAGACTTTGAGTTTTCTGACAAAGACTTGATGTGTATACCGAAGTAGAGAACATTTTCGAGTGTGGGTCATCATGGAGAATGTACTTTGATGGAGCTTCAAATGCATTGGGGTAATTTTCATCTCACCCGAGGGAAACCATCACTCTTTCATGGCCAAATTGAACTTTGACTGCACCAACAACGTAGCTGAATATGAGGCCTACATCATGGGACTCTAGGCAGCCATTGAAAGGGGCATTTGAACACTGCAAATGGTTAGAGATTCAGCCCTTGTCATTTACCAATTGAAGGGAGAATGGCAATCACATGATGCTAAATTGATCTAATGTTGGAATCTGATATCAGAGTTCAAGAAAGAGTTTAATGATATTGGCTTTAACATCTACCTCGAGAAAAAAACCAAATTGCTAATGCCTTGGCCACTTTATTTTCCATGTTTAAAGTTAATCGAGAATCGGATATTGCTCCTATCCTAATGAGTTTAACCCTGGCACATTACTAGAATATTAAAGAAGAAAAGAATGGTTTGCCAAGGTATCATGATATCTTTAAGTACATCAAGGATTAACAGTACCCAAAAGGAGCCATCAAAGCTGATAAGAGAACCATCAGATGATTAGCTACGAACTTTATTTTGGATGGTGAGATTTTGTACAAGAAAGGCTGGGATCAAGTGTTACTCTGATGCATGGATGCCTCCTAAGCCAAAAAAATACTTAAAGAAATTCATGAAAGAATTTATGGTACGCATGCTAATGGACACCGAATGGCAAGACAAGTCATACGATCAGGTTATTATTGGTTGACTCTAAAAACGGATTGCGTTGACTATGCTCGAAAGTGTTACAAATGCCAATCTATGTGACAAGATCAATGTCCGACCAACACCTTTACATGTTATGATAGCTCCGTGGCCCTTTTTTATATGGGGCATGGACATGATTGGACAGATTACCCCTAAGGCTTTTAATCGACATCATTTTATTTTGGTCGCGATCGATTATTTCACCAAATAGGTAGAGGCAGCTTCTTTTGCCATCATCACCAGATCTGTCATGTGCAAATTTGTGAAACGAGACACCATTTGTAGATATGGTCTTCCCGAATAAATCATTATTGATAATGCACTAAAAAACAATATAATGCAAGTAGTCTGCTCTAAGTTTAAGATTCAATATTGAAACTTTGTCCTATACCATTCAAAAATAAATAGAGCAGTTGAAGTGGCCAATAAGAATATCAAGAAGATAGTTGAAAAGATGGTTGAGACATATAAAGATTGGCATGAAAAGTTGCCTTTTGCTTTACATGCTTATCGCATGGCTGTACGAACTTCTACAAGTGCTACCCTATTTTCTTTGGTCTACGACATGGAAGTTATCCTATTTATCGAGGTTGAAATCCCTCCCCTTAGAGTTTTAATGGAATCATAACTTGAAAAGGATGAATGGGTTAAAAATCGATATGAGTAGCCTAATCTCATTGAAAAAAAAGTCAAAGCCATTTGCCATGGGCAGATGTATCAAATGCGCATGATGAGAGACCATGACAAAAAGGTCCACCCTCGCCAGTTCCAAAAAGGTGACTTGGTTCTCAAACAAATTCTCCCAATCCAGAAAGATACTCGCATAAAATGGACCCTAAATTAGGAAAGGCCATGAATGGTGAAACACGTATTCTCTGAATAAGCCTTAATCTTAACCGAGATGGATGGTAGTGATCTGCCTAACCTTGTGACCTCTGAATCTATTAAGAAATACTATGCTTAAAAGGACTTTAGGATGAAAACCCAAAAGGGCATCCTATTAGTTATTCGCCTACCACCCACCCAAAAAAACAAAAAAAAAGGAAAAATACAAGATAAAACAACAAAAACAAAAAGAGAAGGAAAAAAGAGAAAACTAGCTTAAGCTGAAAACCCAAAAGGGCGGCTTAAGTGATAGGACCTCTTCATTCAAACCAAGCCAAGCCCAAAGCATCATTAGCCCAAAACCAATATTCCCCATATTCAAGATGCCAAGTCATAACCTAACCTATCTGTTTTGTATTGACTAACCTTACCAAAACCTTATCCATACCTACACTTGAAAAATAAAAATTGCCTAACTTTGAGGCCCTATTCCACCATGAGGCAATCAAAGGAATCTTCTTATGAGTCAGCCAACACCAAAAGGATTCATTGCTTGAGAGAAATCTCTGAAGGCAGTCAGTGATGAATTCATGTCATCAACATCTTTGTCAATCCAATTGACCAAGAAGATTCTTCTTATCTCTTTTGTATTTCAAAATTTTTCACAATCTTATGAGTTTGTCATAACTTGTACCCTCTTTCTTTGAATGAAAATACAACTATTTGATTTCTTATAAAACTTTTTTATGGCCTTAGATTCCATTTTGCATCTTGTTTACCCATTAATTGATAATGCTTGATAAATAGACAAAATTGATAGCATGATTTCCTAGCATTACTTGGAAAGATAAAACTTTCCAAGAATTTGTGTTTCATGTTTAAATACTAAGAATAAACTTTTAGGGCCACAATCAACCTTGCCTTGGGACCCCATATCTAGAAAACATGCTCAAAACCTTCTCTTAGTAATTAGTCATGAATGTCCTATACCTTCAAAAAAGGGACAACCTTAACATTTAAAGCCTCTAAAAATCTAAAGCAAGATTAACAAATCATAGGCAAAAGGCCACCTCACCAAATCCGAAAAAAGCCTAAAATCAGCCATTGGATTAGGCCTTTAAAGCCATCACCCTTGCATCAATTAGGCAGGTATTTGTATCTCCATGCATTATGTAGCATTTAACATCTTACAAGTATCAACTTTCATATACAGAAGTCAAATTTATAGGGAACCTAAGGTGTAATTTTTTTATTTTAAGAAACCTTAAAAGGCTTCAAGTAAGTATCTTTAACCTTATGAGCTTATTGCAAATCAACCAAGAGAAGTATCCCAAGCTTATTTTCTTTCAGTTCTCAAAGAGCAGAATACTTATCTGAGCCCACACAAGCTGGTGGCAACTACTTACCTCAGTCCTCAAAGAGTGGGACACCTATCAAAGCCCACACAAGCTGGCAGCAACTACCTACCTCATTTCTTAAATAGTGGGATGCTTCCCTACCTCAAAGCCTACACAAGCTAGTGGTAACTACTTACCTTAGTCCTTAAAGAGAAAGACGCTTCTTAACCTCAAAGCCCACATAAGTTGGTGCAACTACCTATCTTAATCCTTAAAGAGCAGAACGCTTATCAAAGCCCAAACAAGCTGGTGGCACCACATAACCTATCTCAGTCCTCAAAGAGGAGGACGTTTACTTACCTAAAAGCCTACGCAAGCTAGTGGCACCTATTTACCTTAGTTCATAAAGAAAGGGATATATTTCTTAACTTACCTTAAAGCCTACACAAGCTGGTGGCACTTGTCTACCTTAGTCCATGAAAAGCTAGATGTCTTTCTTTACCTACCTCGAAGTCCACACAAGCTGATGGCACCTATTTGAAAGAAAAACTAAAAAACAACCTAGTATAAAGGTCAAACCTTAAAAAACTCTTAAAAATCTTCTTTTCTGTAGGTTGTTTAACCTATCTCGACATGATACTAAATAACTCTCTATTTCTCAATAGGTACACAAATTTATCATCCCATCTGAACAAAATGGTGTCTATTTGACTTTGCCCTATACCTAATACTTAGCAATGGCCAAAAAAGGGTAGCTGTAGACACCTCATTTTGTTCGAGCCAGTTTTTGGCATCCTAGGATTTAGATAAAAAAAGATAAAATTAGAAAACAGAAATAAAAATTAGGGATGTTGGGTTTTGTGTCACTGTATTAAAGAAAAGTATAAAAATAAGGCATCAAAGTCTACTTTCCATGGTGTCACCAAGGTCATTTAAATGAATACATAGATCAATTTCTCACTATTTATGACCAAGTTAAGGTAATTTGAGAAGCCATGAGTATGTACAAGTTATATTGGTACATGAATATTGATGCAAGGCATTTACAGTGTGAAAAACTTAAATTTTCACATATTGTATCGATACAAGAGGGTTTGGTATCGATATCGAAGATGTGGTATTGATACCTGGCATGTTTGTATTGACAAAAGCCTTAGCAGTGCTAAATTTATGATTTTTAGTGAAATGTATCGATACACAAGCATAAGTATCGATACAACTCCATGGAGTATTTGTACAGGCCTCTAAGTCTCAAGATTGGAAATAATTTTTGCTTTTAATATAGATACACACCTCATTATATCGATACTCAGGGGTAAAAATTACCTTGTGTATCGATACAACATGTTTTGTATCGATATAGTAAAGCATTTTGCCTTGCTTAGACCAATTTTCAACCTTTAAAAATTTGATTCAAACATGTTTTTGGCACCAAGAAACCATCATAAAACATTGCAAACCCTGGCTTTGGGCCTATGATCGGATTTAAACAAATTTTAGAGCCTAAACAACCAGTGATAAATTCACTTTCACAATATATATGGTTGTAAGAGGGTGGCAAGCATATCATCAGTTGAGAGACTATTGCAGCCTTTTTCCCCTCTTTTTCAGCAAAATAGAACCAATGAGAAGAAAACTAGCTGAGCATGGTAGCTGGAGATATTCCCTAGTTCAAAAGAGAAAAATAAAAAATGCCCTTGCCTTATCTCCTAAAGGCATTGGCTAAGCATTAGATTAAAAGAAGTAACTTTCAGCTATTTGAAGAGGACTGTCTCCCATCTAAAAAAAACCTTTCAGCTATATAAAAAAGCTCTCCAACTATCCCAAAAAAAACTTTTTATCTATCCCCATAAATCTTCTAGCAACTCTAGCTCTAACAACTCACCAAAACATTATTCTATTACCTTTCACCCTCAACCAACCTTTATTTCGGTAGCTCCCTAAAACCACCACTAGAATACCTTTAAAAACTCAACCTTTCACATACTTTCATTCTTAAAACACCTATCAGCAACCATATTACTAAAAGCTTCCTCCTTTCACCTTTTTTTCTAAACAATAGCAAAAAGAGGGAAAAAATTAAGCGTAAAGTTATTGCTTAAAAAAAGAAGAAACTTTAAGCCTTTGTTGGTATTTTCTTACCTTGTTCCATATATTTTTTGTTTTGATCATCCATTTCATTTTAGTGAGCCCTTTATGCTGCCATGACCCTCCCAATACTCTCATGCATCTTTGTTGCCTTGGTTGTAGTGGTCCTAGGATCTTAATGACTCTCTTGACACCTTGATATTGTTAGATACCTAAACTTACCATGCTTCATTTACATCATCATACAGCTTCTTCTTATGCATCTTTTGCCATGTTTCTTCCATATTTATATATCTATTTCATATTTAAATGGTTACCTTAATGTGTCTTAAGTATGATTAAATATTTTTCTTGTATCTTAAGGAGGCTTATGAAATAAAAAATGCTATCTTGACAACTTTAACATCCACTCCTTTGTATAAACATGTTTATATCACCTTCATGCACCCTATTTGTCATCTTCTTACATCTATGTCAGCCATTTCCTTGTTAAAATGTCATCTTTGCATGTTTGTTTGTTTAATCCATGTTTATCTTTGTATGTGTTGTATTTTGTTCATAATATCTCCATTAAAATGCTTGCTTGTTTCTTACAAACTGATTTTTAGAAACATCCCCTAGTTAAGTTCATATTACCTTCAATAGATGAAGAGTTGCATGGATTTAATATTTTCATAAATTGGTCTCCTAATCTTAAGGGCAAATCAATATTTTAGCTCTGGATTCATGGTGAAATAAGTTTATTTTTCAAAAAAAAAGGAAAAAAATCCTTTTTACTATTAATCCTTGATCTTGATTCTCATATTCCTTTTTGTTACATGGTCAACGGGTTGTTCCATCATCCTAATATACTATAGGATTATGGAATAAACTTGTGAAGCCCATGTTACTTTCTATCACAGATGTTCAGACGTCTTAAACCTAAATCTATCTTTGAAAAAATTGGAATATCAAATAGTCCCCCTGTTTTTGCTTTGGCAACACTATAGCCTGAACTTGAAAAATCATTTCCAAACCATAAAATATTTTCTTTGATTTTGCTAATAATTTTCCTTTAAAGGGCACCGAATTACCTTTATAATTGTGTCTTATTTGCCTTTATATCATCCTGGATGAGGGAGTTATGATTTTTCAAACCTTTAATGTCTGAAACCCTTAAAACTAGCATGTAACATTCTGTTTGGGCCATTTCGGCCCATCAGATGATTTTTATGAAATTTCCAAATACATTTTCCAAAACATTCATAAAATTTCCTTTCCAAAGAATGGTATTATTTATGATTTAATGATCCCGGATAAGCTTGGAATGATTTTTTGAAATCCATCATGCCCTTTTTAATTGTACATGCTGCCAGCACTGAGATGAAGCTAAGTTAGAAAATTAATTCCACCTAGAAATTAATTTTTTAAAATTTTTGGAATATTTTTATATTAAACCTTGTCAAGCTACCTTTCCAACAGTACTTCATTTACCCTCTAAAGTCTTTAGATGCACCCGAAAAAAATCCAAAATGGAGATAACATGATGCTATCCCTTGTTTTCAACCTAATTTTCAAATCTCCTTTTATCGAGACGTTCGGATATTTTAAAATGCACCTGTTTAGTGTCCTTCACAATAGCAACCCCTTTTGACTTGGATCAAGATTAAAATATAAAAAATAGGATTTCATATTAAAATTTTCGCTAGTGGGGAGATATTCCAACTCTAGCCTTTTTTTTAATTAAAGTTTAAATTTTCTTCTTATTCCTAAATGTTTTTCTAACTTTAGGGATACTCCAACCCTACTACTCTGAGGGGATACTCTAACCTCATTTTTTAAAAAGATAAAATTTTTTCTTTATTCTTAAATATTTTTATGACTTAATTTTAGGGGATACTCTAACCCCACCTCTCTGAGGGGAAACTCCAACCCTGCTTTTACCTCAAAAACTTAAAATTATCTCTCTTTTAGATGCCTTAAATTTTTTGGTAAAAATTATCTTTGTTCTTCAAATTACCTTCGAATCTAGGCCAATCTTTAAAATTGTTATCTCGGTTATTATTCAATAATCCAAGGCAATTATGAGAGACATTTCGGTCGCCCCTCCTTTTTTACATTCTTTTATTTATGATTGCTTGTTTATGATATTATTACATTTCTCATTTTTTGCCTTACTAACTTGTTTTTCTTTTGTAGTGACTATTGTGTATTCATATTTAAAATTTATTTTCCACTAAAACTTATAAGGTAATATTTCATGTTAGTATCTCTCCTGTGCTTAATATGAAACGTCAAATTTTTTAAAATCCAATTCAAAAATTGTTTTGATAAAAATCCTTATGTTCCTCATATCTCTGAGGGGTATATGTGATCTAATTTTCTTTAAAAAACCCAGATTTCCATTTTTCAAAACTTCATGCATTAAAGAAGATTATATCTAAATAGAGACCAAATGGAATCGATTTAACCAAGGACAAAGTGAGACATAGTTAGTAGGTACTGATTTGAGCATCGTGGGGATGCTAGTTTTTCCTCGTGCATAAACAATTCCTGAACCCTACCAATGAATCTTTGGACTTCATAGACCTTGAAATTAGTGTTTCAAGTTTCATAACTCATAATGCTACTTTTAACAGGTGTCCGATCTTGCTTACCTAAAATGATCAGTGGCAACTCCAAGTTTATGGCCATTTGAGACTAGTTGGATGAGTGATTCACTCAACGGTCTCCGTCCTTTCCTTCCTATAATTATGCCTAATCCAAGTCCCAATCATGGGATAACTCAAAGGCTCAATAACAACCAACCATCATAAATTTTAAGTCAAGCGTGCTATGCCTTTTGGATCGTTTAAAGTTTTAAAGGCCAGGCACGTGGTGATAGACACTCGTGGGGTAATGTTATACCTCGAACAAAATAATGTCTATTTATCTTTGCCTTGTTGCTGATACAAGAATGTATGTATTGACAAAATAATCTAGGTATTAGTACAAGTTTGCTGGTACTGATACACCATGCTTTGTATTAATACCAAATTCAAAGTGTCGATACACTTTGGGTTTTTTTGCTCAATGTATCTATACAAAGCTTAATGTATCGATACACAAGGCTATTTTAGCCTAATTCAAGATTTTTTCCTCCTTTTGTACCATAACTTCAAAACTTAAATTTGGTCATGACAAGCCATAAATAGCATCCAATATTTAGGTATCGAGACAAGCTTGTTGGTATCGATGCACCATGTTTTGTATCAATACCGAATTTAAAATATCAATGTATTTTGAGTTTCTTTGCTTATGTATCTATATAAAGCCTAATGTATCGATATATAAGGCTATTTTACCTTATTTTAAGATATTTTTCCTCTTTTTGTACCACGACTTCAAAACTCAAATTTAGTCATGATATTGGCCCTAAAGAGCTTCTAATGTCTGACAAAACTTTATACAAATCATGTGGATTTTATTTTTAGGCTCTAAACATTGGATTAACACATATTGGAAAAGCCCATTAAGTTTTCCATGAGGGTATTCCATGAGAAATCTAGTTTTGTGCATGACAAACTTGAGATTACTTAACTAATTAGCCATTGTATGAATTTTTTTGCCTGGAAGAATAAGGTTAACCAGTTAAATGCTAAAAGGTTTCACCTTGTTACAATGAACCATCATATTATACATGCCAAAAATCCTATATGCCCTTATTGCTAGGTCATCTTAATAGCTAAAATTATCCATTATATAATTCAATTTTTACTCAACTGAGAAAAAACTTTTTTGGATATCAACCACTAGAAAAGCCCTAAACTTTTCCTAAAAATTCCATTATGGTAGCTCCATTTCCACTCTTCCAAAACCTCTTATTCCCCTCATCTCTACCCTGAAAACTATTCTCCATAGCCACCAAAACCAAAAGCTCTTTTTCATTTTTTCATTGCTAATCCATAGCAAAAAAAAAGAATAAAGTGAACTAGAAGTTGTTAGGTGCTATTTAAAGATATAGCTAGGAGCTCAAGCTTCCATTGGGGTATATATTTTACCTTCTTTTCTTTTTATTTTTTATTTTCCCCATCATCATCATAGCAAACCACCATGTTTTTATGACCCTGTTAAGGTTTCTATGCATTATTTTGGCCTTGTTTTGTTGTAGCTTTAGGATTTTTATGGCTTTCTTAATGCTTCAATGGTGTTTTGATGAGCTAGAGTGCCATATTCATTGTTGACATTAAAACAGCCCTTGTTCATGCATTCCTACCATGTCTTCCTTTAATTTAACATGCTTATTTACGTGTAAATACTCAACCTAGCACATTTTGATCTTGATTGTACCTTGGGATGTATTTTCACTATGATTTCCTTGTTAAAATGCATGATAGTTTGCTATTTTGAGTGATTGTTCCTATTTGATATCTTCACTTAGTTTAGTTCATCATATATTTGTTGAGATAATCCTATGATGCTTCTAAAAATCTATTTTCAAAGAAAACCCTAAGTTAAGTCTATATTAACCTTAATTAATAGGGATTAGCATGGATTAAGGTTTTCAATATATTGGTTCTTAAATCTTAGGGCATATCAAAGATAAATGTTTGGAATCACAGCCTTATTAGGCCAAATAAATTCTATTTTAGTCTAAAATCAAAAAATGTTTTGAAATATTTAGTTTAAGTTTTGTTTCAAGCCAATCTGAATTATGATTTTTTGAATCTTCGCTATCTAGGCCTCTACGATCAGCGATTCACATTATGTTTTGGCAATTTCAATCCCACCAAATGATTTTTCTAGATATTTTAAATATTTTTCTTGAAAAATTTATGAAATTCCCTTTTTGAAAAGATACGTTTGCTATTTAACGATTTTGCATGAGTCCAGAATGATTTTTCTAAGTTTATCACTCCCTTTTTCTAGCACTTGCTGTCAATGTTGACTTAGATAGAGCTTCAAAAATTAATTCTACCTAAAAAGTGATTTTTTAGGATTTTTAGAATATTTTTACACTAATCCTCAAGTTACCTTTCCAATGGTACCTCATTTGCCATTAGAAATGATAACTTTAAAAAATAGAGTTATTTAGTCTAATTATGTGCATAAAATTAGCTAAGTCAAAGAGATTTTTAATTAAATTTTATTTATTTTTAGTAATTTTTAATTCAGTATTATTTACTTTCTTTATATTTTAATTTACTTAGTTATTTAAATACTTTCCATATTTTTGTAGGTCAAAACCCAAACGAGTTTCCAAAAGTGCAACAACTTAATCAAGAAGTAAAGTGGACTCAATCAAGCAAAGCGATTAAGTTTGGCAATTTTCAAAAATAATATATCCAAGCCATTTGGAGACCAGGCTTCTACCTTTATGGTTTTGCCTATAAATAAGACTCTTAAGATTAGATTTAACGACATCCCAAATACCCTATAGTTTTATTTTTCTTTAGTATTCTAAAAAGAAGAGTGGCCACCATAATCTTTAAGAAGTTAGAAAGATTTTGGAGAAATTTAAAGATCAAAGATTCGACCAATCTTAGTTGTCTCTTTCTCTTTACTCTTTTTATTTTTCTTGTAATATTTGTGATAGTGAAACTCCTCAGTTTATATTTTATATATTTATTATGAACTAGATTTATTTTTCTAGTGTTATAATGGAACTCAACATGTGATTTGGATTATTTTATTTTGATTTCTTGATTTAATGATATTTAAGTTATTTGTTCAATCTTATTCTTAATGCTTCTAATTGCTTAAATCACTAATTAGATTCATTTGGTAACCTTAATAAACTTGAAAAAGGGAATTTTGTGCTTGGATTGGTATTGGATGACATATATTTCTTATCCATTTATTAGGATGAATTGATTTGCGTGTTAGATAGGAGTATACGAGCATGCCATATGTTAGCAAATTATAGTCTAAGCTTAATGAGTTTTGTCGCCACGTGCCCGACCTTTAAAACTTCGAACAATCTGAAAGACATAGTGTGCTAGACTTAAAAACAAATGACGTTGGTTGTGGTCAAGCTTTTGAGCTATCCCTTAATTGGGATTTGGATTAAGCATGATGATATCAAGGGGATAGGGATCGTCGAATGAGTTGCTTATCTAATTGGACATAGATGGCCACCTTGAAGTGGCCATAAACTTAGAGTCACCACCGATCCTTTTAGGCTAGGCAAGATCAAATGCCTATTGAAAACAATATTACGAGTTACAAAACTTGAAACAATGATTTCAAGGTCAACAAAGTTTAGAGATTCATTAGTTAGGCTCAGGGGTTGGTTATGCACAGGGAAGGACTAGCATCCCAACAATGCCCGAAATCAGTACCTGCTAACTATATCTCACTTTGGTTTCAATTAAATCGGTCCATTTGGTCTCTATTAGATATAATCCTCTTTAACGCATAAAGTTTTGGAAAATGTGAATCCAAGGTTTTTTATTAAGAAAAATTAGATCACCTATACTCCTCGGAGATGTAAGAAACCTAGGGATTTTTTATGAAAATAATGTTTGGATTAGATTTTAAAAATTGGATGTTTTGTATTAAGCACTGGAGAGATACCAACATGAAACATCACCTCATAAATTTCATTAGAAATTTTTTTTAAAATATGAATACACAATAACACAACAAAAGGAAACAAGTTAATGAGGCAAAAAATAAGAAATATAATAATATCATACACAAGTAATCACATACAAAAGAAAATAAAAAAAGCTGAGCGTTCGAAATGTAACTCATAATTGCCTTCGATTATTAAAGAATAACCCAGATGACAACTTTAGAGACCGATCTAGATTTGGTGGTAATTTGAATAACAAAGACATTTTTTATCAAAATAATTTGAGGTATCTGGAGGAGAGAAAATTTTAAGTTTTTGAGGTAAAGCAGGGTTGGAGTATCCCCTTGGAGAAATGAGGTTGAAGTATCTCCTAATATAGAGTTATAAAAATAGTTAGGAATAAAGAAAAAAATTTATTATTTTTTTAAAAAAATGAGGTTGGAGTATCCCCTTGAAGTAGTAGGGTTGAAGTATCCCAAAAGTTAGGAAAACATTTGGGAACAAGGAGAAAATTTAAACTTTGATTTAAAAATGGGATTGAAGTATCCCCTTTAAGTAGTAGCGTCAGAGTATCTCCACTAGCGAAAATTTTAATATAAAATCTTATTTTTTTGTATTTTAACCTTGGTCCAAGTCAGAAGGGGTTGGCATTGTGAAGGAGACTAAACGGGGGCATTTCAAGGCATCCGAACAACTCGATAAAAGGAGATTCAAAAATTAGGTTGAAAATAGGGGGCAGCATCATGTCATCTCCATTTTTAGATTTTTTTTAGGGTGTATCTGAAGACTTTAGAGGGTAAGGGAGGTATTGTTGGAAAGGTAACTCAACAAGGTTTAATATAAAAATATTCCAAAAATTCTAGAAAATCATTTTATAGGCAAAATTAATTTTTGAAGTTAGGTTCATCTCAACACTGGCAGCATGTACAATTAAAAGGGCATGATGGATTTTGAAAAATTATTCTAAGCTCATTTGGGACGTTAGATCATAGATAATACCTTTCCATAAAAGGGAATTTCGTAAACGTTTTGGGAAAAAATATTTAGAAATTTCGTAAAAATCAATGGTGGGCCGTAATGGCCCCAAACAGAATGTTACATGCTGGTTCCAAGGGTTTTGGACAACAAAGGTTTGAAAAATCATAACTCCCTCGTTAGGGATAATCCAAGGGCAAATAAGCCACCATTAGAAAGGTAATTTGATGCCCTTTAAAGAAAAATATTAGAAAAATCAAAAGAAATATTTTGTGATTCAAAAATGATTTTTCAATTTTAAACTATAGTGCTACTAGAGCAAAAATAAGGGGATTATTTGATATTGCGATTTTTTGAAGATAGGCTCGGGTCTAGGATGTTCGAACGTCTGGGATAAAATGTAACACAGGCTTCATAAATTCATTCCACAATCCTAAAGTAGTTTGGGATGATGAAACAACACGTTGACCATGTCACAAAAAGGAACACGAGACTCAGGATCAAGGATTAATACTAAGAAGGATATCTTTTTCTTCTTTTCTTTTGAAATTGAACTTATTTCACTATGAATCCAGATCTGATATGTTGATTTGCCTCTAAGATTGGGAGATCAATTTGATGAAAACATTAAGCCCGTGCTACTCTTAATCTATTGAAGGTAACATGAAATTAACTTTAGGATGTTTCTAAAAATTAGTTTGTAAGAAACAAGCAAGCATTTTAATGGAGATATCATGAACAAAATATAGCACATACGAAGATAAACATGGATTAAACATGCAAACATGCGAAAATGACTTTTTGACATGGAAATGGGTGGCATAGATGCAAGAAAATGACAAATAGAGTGCATGGAGATGATAGAAACACGTTTATACTAAAGAGTGGATGTTGGAGTTGTCAATATAGCATTTTTATTTCATGAGCCTCCTTAAAACATAAGAAAAATATTTGAACATACCTAAGACACATTAAGTTAACCATTTAAATGTGAAACAGACTTGTGCATATAGAAGGAAATGGCAAAAGATGCATGAAAAGATGCTGTATGATGATGAAAATGAAACATGGTAAGTTTATATATCTAACAAAATCAAGGTGTCAAGAGGGTCATCAAGATCCTATGCCTACCACAACCAAGGCAACAAAGATGCATGGAGTATTGTGAGGGTCATGGCAACATGAAGGGTTCACTAAAATGAAACGGATGATCAAAACAAAAAATGTATGGAACAAGGTAAAAAAATACTAGCAAAAGCTTAAACTTTCATCCTTTTTAAAGTAGTAACTTCAAGCTTAGTCCCTTCCCTCTTTTTGCTATTGTTTAGCAAGAAAAGGGTGAAAGAAAGGAGCTTTTTGGTAATGTGGCTACTGATGGGGTGTTTTAAGGATGAAAATATGTGAAATGTTGAGCTTTTGAAAGTGTTCTAGTGGTGGTTTTAGAGAGCTACAAGAGTAGAGGTTGTTTAAAGATGAAAAGAAATGAAACAGGGTTTTTGGTGATTTTTTTGGAGCAGGAGTTGTTGGAAGATTTGTGGGAATAGATGAAGAGTTTTTTGGGGTTGTTGGAGAGCTTCTATGATAGCTGAGAGTTTTTTTCTAAGATAGATAGTTGTGTTCTCTTTTTTTTTTTTTGTTTTGCCCCTTTTTTTAGAAGATGATGCAAAGGGCATTTTTTTCTTCTACACTAGTGGACATCTCCAGATGCCATGCTTAGTTGGCTATCTTCTTATTGGTTTTGCCATGTTGAGCAAAGAGGCAGACAAGCTGTGAAAGCATGCAACTGGAGATATGCCTGCCACACCCTCTAACACCATATATCTTATGAAAGTGACCTTTGTTATTAGTTGTTCAGACTCCAAAAATTTGTTAGAATCCATTAATGAACCCATAGTAAGGTTTGCAATGTTTTATGATAGTTCCTTGGCGCAAAAACATGTTTAAATTGGGTTTTCAAAGGTTAAAAAATGTCTCAAACTAGGCAAAAATACCTTGGTGTATCGATACAAAACATGTTGTATCAATACACAAGGTACTTTTTACTGCTGAGTATCGATACAATGAGTTGTGTATCAATACTAAGAGCAAAAAATGTTTCCAGTCTCAAGACGTAAAGGCTAGTATCGATACTCTATGGACTTGTATCGATACTTATGCTTGTGTATCGATACACTTTGCCAAAAATCACAACTTTAGCTATTGCCAAGTCTGTATCAATACAAACATGCTAGGTATCAATACCATACCTTAAGTATCGATACCAAACCCTCTTGTATCGATCTACATGTGAAAATTCAAGTTTTTTGCACCGTTAAAGGCCTTATATCAATACTTGCACCCTAATATAACTTATACGAACCTGTGGCTTCATAATTAACCTTAACTTGGTCATAAACAATGGGAAATTGATTTGAGTATTCATTTGAATAACCTTGATGACACTATGAAAAGTGGCTTTTGACGCCTTATTTTTATATTTTCTTTAATATGGTCCATAGGCATTTTAGACCTTCCCAAAAAAAAATTTCTACCTAGCGTTGTGTCACCTAATAGTGCCTGGCACCATGGCGCCCGGCAGTCAACCACCAACTTTTATTTCTATTTTTTGATTTTATCATCTTTTACCTAACTCCTAGGATGTCAAAAATTGGTCTAGATAAAATGAGGTGTCTATAAGTTTTTCTTAATTTAATTTGCATAGTAATATAGTAAATTGATTAAGAGAGATATTTTTTATAAAACTATCAGAAGATACTTAAAAGTAAATTAGAACTCTAAGTTAACAACTCATTATCATTAGCCAAGTTAAGAGAGTAGGATTTTGTCCAAATGAAATGTTAAGGGAAATTGTAATCTTAGGCTTCTATTATTATTATTATTATTATTATTATTATTATTTTATATTTAGCATTAATTTATAATTTATAATTGTTTGTTTGAA